>RCUC01103658.1:0-29584 GCA_003697995.1 Taxidea taxus jeffersonii
TCTCTCCATCTCCTCTGTCATGGTATCTCTGATTTTCCCTGGCTGTCTGCTCCATGTTTTTCTTTCTATCTTCCCTGTAGTCCCTGGTCCTCACCGTTCAGTGGGCTGACTCCATCATGGCCTCTCCGGCTCCGCTCACTATTGCGACCTTATAGTTTAGTGCCTGTCGCTGTGTGGCAGTCTGTTGGTACATGCTAGTTCTTGTTCCCAAGAGAGGAAATCTGACGGAATCACCTCATCTCTTTGCAACAGACCATGTCATAGATCGAGGACACCTCATCCAGTGACTGCTCTTGGGTCACATGCATATCCTTGCTCCAGTTAGCTGAGGCTGGTCATGTGGTACCAAACATGCTACACAGTCCCTTGGAGGGAGATGTGGTGGCCACACACCTTGGTTGCTCTCCCAGGTCCACAGCCCCACATTTACTGAGCATTCACTTGGGTCAAGCACTATGCGAGGCGTCCAAGGGATCGACAGTCTTTCATTCATTTCCTACGTAGTAAGGGGGGAAGTAAACAATGACCAAACTAGAAGGAGGTAAGGATTAGCAGGGAGCACATGGGGATGATGGTAGAATTTAGAGCTTAATTATACATAACTAGACGTGTGGTCCTGGTCCAAAATCCAGAGTATACTTTCTTCCTCCTCAGCCTTGTTCCTGGAGGGTGAAATGGAAAGTTGGACAGGTCCTGGAAAATAACTAAGACTCCTATTGAAAACCTACCTGTAGTGCCCACCTAAAATCCCCTCCCCTCCTGACCACCCCGACCCAAGGCAATGCCTCCCAAACCTCCCTTGTGAGCCAGGCCTCCCTGGACAAAGACACACGTTCAGCATCACAGCTCATGCTAGAATGAACAGTCACGCTCTATAGCGTGTTCTGACTCAATCAAGAAATTATCTCCTCAAAGTCTATATTCTTGGGCATTTCAAGTATTGCTACTTGATTTCATATCCTCATAACACCTATGTATTTTATTAACCCAGTTCTGGGATCATATTGCTATTTTAATACAGAGCATATTCAGTCATTAACCCAGGCTCTTCCTAGAGGAACTTCCAGGGTTCTGAACTCATTTTACTTCATCTCACAGAACGTCACCTCTGGGGATTATAGGAAAGAGACACAGAAGATCCAGTCCCTTCTCTCAAGGAGCTTTCTGTTTGGCTCAGAAGATTGGACATACACACATGAAAGGGAAAAAAAAGTGGCCGATTGTTGTTTAAATATGTCCCCTGCTAGGCAAGAGGCCAGGAGTTGGCCTGGTTGGGGGTGTTCATGGCTGCCACCAGGGAGCTTGAAGGGCTGTAGGGAGGGTGGGATGTCCTGAGGCCTGGGGCTGACTTCATTCTCGATTGGTCTGTTTGTGTGTTCAGTTTGGCTCTGGGCATGGGTCTCTGGGGGAGACGGGCTTGCTGCCTCGGGAGGCACAGAGCTCTGCCTTGGACTAAGTATTGTTTGCATGTAACCTTTTTCTACTCCTGTGTTGTATCTAAGTGATGGGGACTGGGATGTGTTGCCAATATCAGTTTTTTATTTTACTTTTTTCAAAATAAAACTAGTAAAAAGGCTCTGAAAGTCACCCAGAGAATTTCCCCCGACTCTGCTTTTTCTCACTCTAGAGTGGCTGTATGGAAGGATGAGCAGTATTTAACTCAATTGACTGGTTCTCTCTTTTTTTAAAAAAATATTTATTTATTTATTTATTTAACAGATAGAAATCACAAGTAGGCAGAGAGGCAGGCAGAGAGAGAGAGTGCGGAGGAAGCAGGCTCCCTGGCTGAGCAGAGAGCCCGATGTGGGGCTCGATCCCAGGACCCTGAGATCATGACCTGAGCCGAAGGCAGAGGCTTTAACCCACTGAGCCACCCAGGCGCCCCTTGACTGGTTCTCTTAAGACTTCATTAAAAGGGGGCGCCTGGGTGGGTCAGTGGGTTAAAGCCTCTGCCTTCGGCCCAGGTCATGATCTCAGGGTCCTGGGATCGAGCCCCGCATTGGGCTCTCTGCTCAGCAAGGAGCCTGCTTCCCCCCCCCCTCTCTCTGTCTGCCTCTGCCTACTTGTGATCTCTCTCTCTTTCTGTGTCAAATAAATAAATAAAATCTTTAAAAAAAAAAAGACTTCATTAAAAGGTCCATTTTAGGAACCTGGGACTTTATCCAAGTATGTAATATTTCTTTCTCTTCCCTTGTATATACTTCTCAGAAATCTCCACTGAGAATTTCAGGTGTATCAGTAGTAATTATCATACACTATTATTATTATTATTATAAAGATTTTTTTTATTTATTCGACACAGAGAGAGAGGGAGAGATCATAAGTAGGCAGAGGGGCAGCCAGAGAGAGAGGGGGAAGCAGGCTCCCTGCTGAGCAAAGAGCCCGATGCGGGGCTCCATCCCAGGACCCTGAGATCAAGACCTGAGCCGAAGGCAGAGGCTTTAACCCACTGACCCACCCCGGCACCCCTATCATACACTATTATTAATAGAGTTAAATGGTAGGGGCTGTTTCCAATTATTGACTTTATCATGTTTTCTGTATATTTCAACTTATTTAAAAAAAAAAAAAACAGCCACAAAAATCTGACAAAGAAAAAGAAAGCTGGACAAAGTCCTGAATGGTGGAAAGTGCGATATAAAGTTGCCTGTGGAGGAGTCCTTATAAAACACAATCTCTTAAATATGTATTTTATTGTTTCTAGCAACTCAACAAACTAAAAGCATATTGAAAATGAACAACTGACTGCAGTAAGCCAAAGCATGCCTCAGGCAACTCAGAGCTTCCCACCAGTTTGGGGTTAACTTCCGTCACTCCTAACATTTGTGAGAAGATGATTCTGAATAACATGGAAACGAAATCAGGAGTTCCACACACAGCATTAGGGAAGTTATACTTCAGCATTAGTAAGCCTGCTGCTCCTTTGCAACCTCCGACGCTGCACAGATGGAAGGGTTAGGAGGGGAGAGATGGCTCCTTGGTTCGAGAAGCAGCTTGCGGCAGACTGTGGGGGCACTATGGGGTATCACTCTGGGTACTCTCTGCTCTTTCCCTTTTGTACACTTGAATCTGTCAGTATTTTGCCAAGGACCCCACATCATAGTTCCTCTGTGCCTTCTACTGGATACCTGGTAGCATCTTTTTTTTTTAAATTAAGATTTTATTTATTTATTTGAGGGAGAGAGCACAAGCAGGGGGAGCAGCAGAAGGAGAAGCAGGCTTCCAACTGAGCAGGGAGCGCAGCGTGGGGCTCCATCCCAGGACCCTGAGATCATGAATGGAGCTGAAGGCAGACGCTTAACTGACCGAATCACCCAGATGCCCCAATACCTGGTTACATCTTACTTTCTTCATTTTTGAGACAAGAACTTACCGTTTTCAGCAGGCCGAGTAAGAGTGACAGAAGCCTAGTGCACGGACCCCTATAAACATTGTTCAAATCCTTACACTCTCCCACTGCTTTCCTCCTCCTATACAAGGCTACTAGAAAAGAAAGGAAGTTCTGTCATTTGAATCAAGAAAGGGCTTTTATTTTTTTTAAAGATTTTTATTTATTTATGTGACAGAGATCACAAGTAGGCAGAGAGGCAGGCAGAGAGGAGGAAGCAGGCTCCCTGCTGAGCAGAGAGCCCGATTCGGGGCTCGATCCCAGGACCCTGAGATCATGACCTGAGCCGAAGGCAGAGGCTTTAACCCACTGAGCCACCCAGGCGCCCCAAGAAAGGATTTTTATGTCATTCTCCTTAGTTCCTTTTAAAGGAGTTATTTATAGAAATCACGACTGTATTTGGGCACCAGGTAAAGGAAGAGCAGGAAGAAGGAAGGTCAAAATAACCCACCGCTTTGCCCCTTTCGCATCCCAAATACACAGGGTGTTCTGAAGCCTGAGCGGTATCAGATTTTGCTTTCAGAAACACTTAGGAAGTGAAAACGATGCTGGTGCCTCTCGAAGGGCGGCAGCATCCCGGTGCGGGATGGTAGGCTGAAGACCTCAGGATGAAATGGAGGACAAAAATAGCAATTTCGTCACCATCTCCCACCAAAGTAAATGAGAAATTTCACTGAAAAAAAATTTTTTTCCATAGAAGTCTCATACTTTGCGTAAATGAAAACAGCAGTGGATACCGGCAGAGGTTTCCAGAGAGGCATCGTGTGTGTGTGTGTGTGTGTGTGTGTGTGTGTGTGTGTGTGTAAGGGAAGCCTGTTCCCTGGGTCTGAAACCCCGGGAGGAGGGCAGGGAACCCAGGGCTGGCGGGGACTCTCCCACCTCACAGAGCCGCCGCCTTTGTTGCAAGGAGCGTGAAGCACGCGCCACCGTAACTTTTCGTTCCTTGGGCTTTTTGGCTAGTGTTGCATCTTATAAGTCACAGTCTAGCTTCTCCTGTCCGTATTTTTACTGCACAGAAGGCTTCCCAATTTGCAAGCGTTTGCAGCACGGCTGGGCCCAGAGATAAAACAGAATGTGTACGTAGTACAGTATGCATTCAACCAATGCACAAGGCTCTTTCCACCATATGTGCAAACTAGTGTGCTTTTCACTCAAGGTGCCGCTGCCAAACTTGCCAGGAGCCCATGAATAAGTGGAGGCGAGAACATCAGACATGATGCAGCCGTGGGCCTCGCCCCCTCCTTTGAAGGAGACCCTTGATGCCAGCGGCCCCCTGACCTTTTGTCCCTCGTCTAGTGCACCTGTCACACCAGTTTCCACTTACCTGGTCACGGCCCTAGTCTTCCTTCCTCACCCGCAGCCTTGACCTGGGATGTCAGCCATTGTTCGAGCCAGCGTGGAGTTCTGGTTGCCCTTCCAGTAGGAGAGGAGAGGTGGTAATTAACACTTATGCTAATGAGGATAACAAGACTGAGGTTAAAAACTCATCAGTTACAGGAAAACACAGAAGGGGAAAACCAGCTTATTTTATTTTTTTCTTTCCTCTCAAAATTTTATTACCTCCCATCTCAGGAAAGCATAGCTTACCAAGCAAGCCCTTTTAGTATATGTGCTGCCAAAGCGAGCACTTACCAAGCCCTTTTACAGGAGAGTAGCTTTGGTCTGGTTTTTGTAGGTAAATCTTCCAGTGGAACGTATTTTGTGATAAGAGAAAAAAGGATTGAGAGAAAAGAAGGGTACGTTTCACACACTTCCTTGAATCTCTCTTGAATCTCCTTGTATCCTTTATCCTAAATAAACCAATGCAGAGATTTTTGGGGATTCACTTTTTTACTTTGATATTTGCTGCCTAAAATTCGAATCAGTGCCTCCTTTGGCTTTACTGAAATACAGTCTTTCTCATCAAAAGATATCTGGTGGTCATGCAACTCAAAAATCTTTCCTTGAGCTACACTGCTGGTGTTGCATGGTGGTCACAACCCCTCTCTCATTCCACCAAGTGTAGGTAAGAAGTACAAACCCGGCTTCACAGGCGGGAAGCAAAGCTATGGGGCGGAAACTTTCTTTCACCCCTTCTTCAGCTTCTTCAGCTATAGGTCTGGGAAGTAGGGTTCCTCCGCCCATGGGCACAGCGATGGGCTGTGTCTGACAGACAGCAGGGGTTTGGGGTGAAGGTCACCTAGAATGTAACAACAGCACTATTATCCGTTGGTTGTAAGTAAGCCATTATCTCAGTGTTCTGCATTGACTTTATTTGAGTTATTTGCAAGCTTGCTCCCCCCAACTCCCTTTGGGCCAAAAGAAAATTATTTTTCCATGAATTCTAAAGGATTTGCTTCTCTTAATCATATCTACGACAGAGAACATGTGTCTCTGTAGGCTACCTGCATGGGACTCTCTACCTTTCTTGGGCAGTAGATCTGGGGAATTCCTTGCCTGGTGTGGACACACCTGGAATGTCTGGGCTCTTGGGCTTCAGCATTGTCCTTTGTCCCTATGCGGCCTGGCAGAAGGTGATGTACACCACAGAGGATATGTTGATGGTGGTTATTGCCCTGTTCATGTGGAAATCCGGGCAGGCATGAGAGGCGACCGTGATGTGTCCTGGAAAGATCCAGAACAGGAAATGGTAGGGACCTGCCAGTGCCAGGGAAATTGGACTGATCATCCATGGTGGCCCGGTGGGACTGTTCATTCCTTAGGGCCAGGGCTAGAGGAAAATCATCCTGTATTCGAGCAAATTTACTGTACAGTGGGAGAGTCTTCTAGCCTTGGAGAGCATCTTGGGGGAAGGACCCTCTGTTTAAAGCCGTGCTTTGGATGCATACCATCACTTTGCAAGAGGGGCGCTGGTCACACTGGAACTCCACTCTCATTCATTTGGTAATTGGTTATTTTAACACAGACTGTGACTAAGGAACATGATTACACACCTGTCAGCCATATGAAGGGAAAGAGAGCTGTCTGTGAGCGGGGGAAGAGGCCGCGGTTCTCCCGGGTCTCTGTGGAGTCTTCTCCATCAAAGATGTCGTTTTTCATTTTTACCTTGAAACAAGACAGACATTAGAGCTCCTGCCTTGTTTGTATCATTTAAGGCCTTGCTGCCACAGATGCTGATCTAAACTAACACAATTTCATTCTGATTATATCTTTGTAGACATCCGATCGCAGAGCACGGGAGGGCAGGATGTCATATAAAGAAACAAATGAACATTAAACATTGTATGGTACCCGTGTAGCAGTTTCCTGTGGTGGGGCAGGATGTGGGGAGAAGCAGAAATGAAAATGTTTCATACTAAGGAGGACATTTTACTTCAAGATGAAGTAAACCTGGGAGATCAGAGAAAGCTGTTTGCGATTGCCCAGGTAGGGAGGAGAGGGGCATCTCACTTGTGGAAGACAGATTGCCAGGTGGCCTGGGATCCTGTGGAAGGGGATCGAAGGAGAGACCATGTGACAGAAAGATGAGGGTGAACACCGAAACAACAAAACGAAACTCAAAGGCAACAGTTTTGTGCTGAATTCTAAAATGAATAAGGACCGGATAGATGATGAAACATTTAAAGGAAAAAAAAATAAAATCCTAGCCTTTTGAATAAGAAAATTATATCCTCTCGTTTGCACGTTTTCTGCAAACAGTAAACCACATATTGGATTGTTTAGAAATTCTCCCCTCTATTTTGTCTGCTCCTCTCTGTCTTTGGTGAGGCCATTCATCTTGGAAAGAGTATGTGGGTTCCAGAGTATGTGTGCCCAACCTCTGATGAGCATTTATTTATTTATTTTTTATTTATTTTTAATTTTTTTAAAGTTTTTATTTATTTATTTGACAGAGAGAGAGATCACAAGTAGGCAGAGAGGCAGGCAGAGGGGGAGGGGGAAGCAGGCTCCCTGCTGAGCAAAGAGCCCGATGCGGGGCTCCATCCCAGGACCCTGGGATCATGACCTGAGTCGAAGGCAGAGGCTTAACCCACTAAGCCACCCAGGCACCCTTATTTACTTATTTTTTAAAAAGATTTTATTATTTACTTGACAGAGAGAGACAGCCAGAGAGGGAACACAAGCAGGGGAAGTGGGAGAGGGAGAAGCTGGCTTCCCGCCAAGCAGGGAGCCCGATGCGGGGCTCAATCCCAGGACCCTGGGATCATAACCTGAGCCGAAGGCAGATGCTTGATGACTGAGCCACCCAGATGCCCCTCTGATGAGAATTTACATCAGCGAAGGGTGCAGGTATCCTGTGTTACTGAGTCAGAAACCAAGTTGATAGAGGGTCATGTTAGTAGCTGGAAAATATGGACTAAAGGGAGACAATTTGAATGGTAAGGAAGGAAGCAACAATGAAACCTTGGTCGAGTTCTTCCGTAGAGGTGTGGTAATGACTGTGGAATTCAACATGTAGTAGCCATCATGAATCCCCCCAGTGGCTCCGGTGGACAGGAGATGCTCAGCCCATGTAGAAAGTTGCTTGACGGAGATACTGCTCATGAAACGGAAGAGGAGATGGAGAGATTAAAAAAGAAAACAAAACAAGGCTTTATTTGCAGGGAGCAGACTGGGTCTTCAGATGGCAGGAGAGAGATGGAAGTGGACATTAATACCGATGTGTAGAGGGTTGGGATCCTGACCAGTGAGGGTATTTATGCATTTCTAACAGTCCTCAAGTTTACACCAGGGTCTTCTCATTGACATTGGCCTTTGGCTGTTGGGCGTGCTCTAAAGTTGCACACAACTTAATTTTAATCATGACTTCAATGATAAGAAGAGAGTGAGTCCCTGTGGCCTTCCTGCCAGCTGAGTTGTTCTTTCCAGAGAGGAAAGTGGGTCTGTGAAATTTAAATAACTCTCATATATTGAGTGCTTACTCTGTTGCAGGCATTGTGCAGGACATGTGATGAATTGTTTCATTTAATCCTTGCATGGATTTGAGCTGGATGTTATGTCCCCTGTTTTACTGCTGGTGCCAGAAATCAAACTCAAATGGCCCTCCTCACCCCTTTCTGTATGAACATCCTCAACCAAATGGCACATGGGGTGCTTGGCCTTGGAGACTTTGTTCTCAGTTTTTCTTGCTTTTTATTTCCTCATCATTCTTACCTGCTTATGAGAATATTTTCTACTTCTTGCCTTTTGTGGTTTACTTTTATTTACTTTAAAAAATTGTGATTACTTAAAAATTTAAATTTTAAATAGGATATAAATGTGTGATATTTGACACTCCAAACTGTGTATGGTTAGCCCTTGGTGAGGGATCATTTGTTTTGTTATCAGTTGAATAAAAGTTAAAATGTGGTGGACATGTGGGCTGAATACCGTTCATTGTAGATGCTTAGTTATTCAGTTGTCTATAATAGCCAAACACATGGTAGATGCTCAGTACATGATGAATGAATGAATGAATGAATGGGACCTAAGGAAAAGGTTATATAAGTGCCCTTGTCATTGTTGGCTTCTTTCTGTGGGGTCACAATGCCACATAGAATGGTTTGGTATAAACACAGAGTAGTACAACCTCTGTTTAGAGAATTAGACAGATCATTTTTATCATTCCAAGGCAAGGGTCTGTCACTCCTTAAGGCAAATGTTTGAAAGAAATTTCCTTATTTTGCACACAAAGATTCTTGATTGCATGTAAATATGCTTATTTTTAGAAATAAGGGAAGACTGATGTTAGTAATAATTATATCAAGTGATCATTCTTATCCCATTTTACTATTTTCCACATCAAGCCATAACAGTTTTCTGTTCTATGATTAGGTAAGAACCATAAGGAAAGTTTTATGAATTTAGAATCCTTTGTCCTTGAAAACACAAGTCAGTCTGTGTTGATGCCCGGGAGAAGATTTAGGCTCCCACTCTCTTCTTGGAACACTATCATCTTAAATCTGTAGGATTTGCAAATGAAATACAAGAGGGATTTCAAAACAAGCAGCCCCTATGAGAAGTCTGTCAACTTCAGGATGTACCCCATCTCCGTGCAGAGTTTCTCCTGCTGACCTGTGGGACTTCCCTGGCAAACTCCCATTTCCATGTGTACTCCCCACCCTCCCTTTCTTTCATTTCTTCCCTCTTTTTTGCCCCATACTTAAAGTCCAGAATACTTGGAAAGGCCATTTCCCTCCATCCTAGTGGGCGTAGGGTTTTGATCTGCTTGACCTTTGACTGCGTTCTTGGTATACCTATGTTGCCTCTGGCCTAGTAGACTGACCCCTGGGCCTTGACTCTCAGGGAGATGCTGGCTCCCTTGACCACCTCCATTTGAGCTGCCATGGGCATTGGTGGGTGCTTTGCCACATAGAGGGGGAGATTAGAGGACAAAGTTCTGTCCTGCAAGGACCCATGGGGACATTCGAGCCATGACTTCTCTGCCTTCTAGTAATATCTATAGCTTCTGTTGCTCATTGTCAGCTAACATCCTGTGCTGACTGAGCTGCTGTGGGAGAGCCAATGTGGTGTGGGGGGTCAAGAGCCTGCGCATGGTGTGGAGACACCTGCATTTGGACCCCAGCTTGGCCTTTGTCAGCTCCTAAGCTTTGGATAAGTTACAGAACTTCTCTACATGTCAGACTCCTTCCTGGAAAAATGCAGGAGGTAATGGTAGCATAGACCTCACAAGAGTTTGAGGAGCTTTAATGAGCCGAGGTCTACAATTGGTTAGCATGGAGTCTGGCACAGAACAAACTTTAATCTCAATTTTATTGTCCAAAATGACTTCTATACTGAGTTTTCTTCCTTTGTGGTGACAGCTCTGTGATGCAGTCACTGCTTTGGAAGTTTCTAGAAGCAGTGA
Source organism: Taxidea taxus jeffersonii (assembly GCA_003697995.1). NCBI lineage: Eukaryota > Metazoa > Chordata > Mammalia > Carnivora > Mustelidae > Taxidea > Taxidea taxus. The sequence continues at coordinate 10,176 of RCUC01103658.1, forward strand.
TATTCTCTCCAGTGGGGCCCATCTGCAGTCTGGGAGCCTTCCTCTGATGGAGCTTCCAGTTATCTCATATCTAGAACCACACTGGGCAACTGAGATACCAGGGCACAGAGGAATTGGAATAGTTTGGGAATTTTGGTAACCAGAAAGGTTAGGTGAGAGAGGGAATGGAGCAAACAAGAGGGGCAGGGCTGCTCACTGTTCAGGGGGAAACTACCCTCTCTTGTTCCCAATTATACCATAAAGAGAGAGGATGTGGAAACTCAGGACACTTTTTGTCTTTTGTCACCTAGGCTTTGATTCCAGAACAGAACTCTTGGAAATGTAATAATAATATACAAATATAAATATAAATATAAAATAATATCTTTAAAAAGGGGTGACAGAGGAACAAGTGTTAACTGAAGTTATCATCTAAAACCGGACCTTTACCCGATGCTCAGCTGTTGGCTTCAACAGGCCCTTTCCTCAACACAGGCCAAATTCTGCTGGAAGGATTGTCCCCTATTTACACACGTCACCGTCCCACCTTTTATTACTTCATTCATCATCTGCAGAATGGCTGGGATTTAAAACAGAGACTCCAGAGGATGCTATTTGAGCTGAAGCTCCTTGGCTGCCATCTCTACATTTGTCTCCTCAGAGAGGTTGATCAGTCCTGGGTTTGGTTTATTATAGTTGTTGTTATTGTTATTGTTAAAGAGAGAGAGCTGTGGAGGGGGAGCAGAGGGAGAGAAAGAGAGAATCTTAAGCAGGCTCCACACCTAACATGGAGCCCAACGTGGGGCTTGATCTCACCATTCTCCCATGATCCTAGGATCATGACCTGAGCCAAAATCAAGAGTTGGACGCTTAACCGACTGAGCCACGCAGGCGCCCCAGTCCTGTGCTTGAAAACAGGGTGGTTTGGACTTGGTCCCTCTTAGCCTGACGGTGCCTCTGCTAACAGTTTGGGTGGTATGTGGCTCATAGTTCGAACCATCCAGTTCGGAATCACATCCTGGCTTCACGCGCTGCAGGACCCAGAGGGCCGAGTGAGTAGACGTGTCGCCTTGTCCTTCTCCCTTGCCTGCCTGTACAGGCACAAACCACAGCATCACTTTGTTTGGTCACAGCATTTTTGTGGACAGAGCACAGGAACAGCCAGGATTTTACTCCTAGTCTTGGTTTTTCTTCCTTAGGTCAGGCCAATTTTAGATCTTTAAGGCCATTGCATAATGCTCACTTCCATTTCTGACCAAAGAAATCTTATCTTTAGGACACCTTATATTTTGGGCCCCATTATAGGGTTGCTGACTGGAACACTGTCCCAGGTCAGTGTGGCGACCAGGGTGGGATACTTTTCGGTGGCTGTCCAGAGCGGAGCACCAGAATGGCCATTTCAAGGCCACTGTCTATGGAGACCACTGCAGCCAGGCCAAGGGCACAGATCAAAGTGTCCAAGGCAGGTCCAGAGTCAAGGGTGAGGGTTGAGAGCAGAGAGTCATGCCGATGCAGCCTCGAAGCTGGGGCTGGGGGGAGAACCAGTGACGAGAGTGCGGAATACCATGAGGCTTCTACAGGCTCGCTTTGCAGGTTAGTGGGCACCCTGGGGATGGGGTAGACTGAGGCCCATGTGAACCATGCAAAGAAGATGTAGGCAGCCCTATTGTATCTGGACTCTCATTATGGTATTTCTGTGGTTGCTGGTAGGAGAAAAAAAAGAAGGTTGGTTTGAGCCCTGAACATTTATTACAGATAACAATTGTGACATCATGGTCTTTGACAAGGATTGCTGCTAATTTAAAATTTATAGTCCTTGGCCTCAGGATTGGAAGCTAATTCAAGGATACAGTTGTTTCAGCTCATGCCTCATGGCTCTCCATGACCGTCATCACTCATGCCTCATGGCTCTACATGACCGCCATCACCGGGTATGCCCTTTGAGTTGTTTCCCCCAGAAGTCATGAGAGACACACACTGACTCATGCACGTACTCTCTCATGTTCCCCGGGGTCCATCTCCCCTTTGCTAAGACCCGTATATGTGTGACGTGTCAGGTCACAATGAAGGGTATGTGCTGTGGCAGGGACACAGAGCAAGCGAACGCTCCCAGGACGTGACTCCAAGCCTCTTGCATTGTCTTCTCACCTGCTGAGATAATTAGCCATCAACCTGACAGGGACTGCATTACTGTCACTGTGTCTTAGTTTTTCCCCATAGTAGAGGGTGTTGTGGTATTGAACAGGGGCTGGTGAACTGGCCTTTGGCTCCCCACAGCCCCACCCTTGAAGAATCACCACAGTCTAGGCCCGTGTCTCAGCAAGGCAAGTCAGTGACTTAGTTTTGCTAGTTCATCCAAGAGAATCCTCGGCTTTGATGAGCTGACTCATGTTAGCCAAAGCCACAGTCTGCATTTATATGCCAGAGGGCCAGGACTGAATGAGATAAGACACACAATGTCCCTTAGAGTCCGCACAGCAGCATTTATGGGATTAATTTAAAAAAATCATATGATAGTACTAATAATGATTTTAGAAATTCACAAAGGAAATTGCTAGAGGATCTGAATTGTTGAGTGAGCTCTGGGGGACACGTCCTTCTGGAATTGATGGGCTCGCGTGTCATAATCAATGACCCAAAGATTATTTAATAAGAATCAGGTCAAAAAGGTTGGTTTGTTTTAAGGATTAGTTTTATAAATTTTGAAGTAACATCTCGCTCAGGTTGTGCCAGAGACTCCCTGACTCATGTTTGCTCTTGCTGCTTTTTTCCTGGGCTTTTTGCAGACCACCCCACCCCTTCCATAATATTTGTTCTTTAGCACTCTCCTTTCCTGGTTTCCTTGGAGTAGTCCGTCTTGGAACTGAAAACCCAAGAAAACCAAAGGATTATGAAAACCTCCCTTAATTAGGTAATATATATTTTTAGCTTCATGACATCAGTGTTTTCAAGTTATTTCACACTGATTTTTTTTTTTTTTTAACCATTAGCAGAGAAGTAGCAGATTATCGAGTACAGGGTAGGGACCGTGGAGACAGTGTGCCTGGGTTTGAATCCAGGTTCCAGGCCTCGTCAGCTGTGCAGCTTTGTGTGCACTCCATCATCTCTCTGCGCTCATGTTTCCTTCTAGGTAAGACGGAGACAGTGACAGTCCCTACTCACGAGTGGGTGTTTTGATTTAGTATGCGTCTGGGTGCGTGTGCTAAATGGGTTAATACAAGTAAAGCCCTCAGAATGGTGTCTGGTGCATGCATGACAGCTGTAGGGATGTGAGCCATTCCTTGAATCTTTGATAATACCCAGAGCAGTGTCTTCATCTGGTTCTGGTGTGTTTCCTATTCCCATGTGAGGCCAGGTTATGTCGTGGGAGACTTCCTGCGGGTAGTAAATCTCCTCCATCAGGTCTGGATCCTTTCCTAGTCTTACAGATGGGGTCCTCGCCTGCTTCGCATTTCCTCTCATTTCTTCGGTCCATCCCGAGGTCTGTAAATAAAGACCGGCGTCCAGCCCCTTCTGCCTAGGGATTTCAGAGAAAATAAATGAAAGGACCACCTGAAATGCCTGGATTAGGCCAATTATTTAAGTATTTTAGAGGTGCCAATGGGTAACAAAGTGGAATTGCCTTCCTTTTGTTCCCCCTCGTGTGACCCTGGGTAATAAATACGGATGAGTAGTGAGTGAAAAGCCAAAAGGCAGTCGGTGGGCGGAGGAGGGAGGTGGGGGCTGGGGAGCCATCAAGGAGCCCGGATCAGGGGTCCTGGGATAATCAGAAGCTGCGAGGGATGGGGCTGCGGCATGGCTTTCGCAGAGAACACAAAAGGAGGGCCTTGTGCCCCAGCTGCCGGGCCTTACCTACAGACCACTTCCGTAAAACAGTCCTTCACCAAAGACACTCAGGTGGCCCGACGAAAAGCAGCAAGAGATAAATCCAGCCATCCTGTCCAATAGAGGGAAAATAGATTAAAAAAAATGAAAAGCCAAAACAGGGATTTTCAGAACCACTCAGCAACTGCTCTGATTATACTGGACACAGCTATAATGTGCTGGGATGAGCATGATATATTTTAGCTCGCGTGATAGCCGTATTTCAGGCTGATGTGGAATCTGTTGCCGAAACTGTCATGCAATCCATTAGGGCCCCTGAGTAAGGGCAGCCATTAATCAGACATGAGATCAGCCTGTGAGCCTCACGCACTCGCCGATCTGAGTGGCTCTGACCCGACATCGTTTAAGGAGATGCTCATGGAGGCCATAAACATGATTCGATTGCCATTATCTTCATGTTGCATATTTGTTACCGTTATTCTTTGAGGACTCCAAATTGGATATTAAAAATTTATGATATATATAAAGGTTGGCATGGAGTGAAAAAAGAGAGCTGCAGCAAATAAGTCCATCTTATCCATCAGAGATGTGGGAGCTGTCAGAGGAGCCTGGCAGCTTTGGAGCTTGGAGAATTAGGAGGAACTTCACTGGGGAAACAGCTTCTCCCCTGGCCTACTTGCTAAATGGGATTTTTAACTACATTTTGTTAAAAGAACAGAGTAAGACAGCCCCACTGCAGGAATCCCACAGTCAGTCTTTGATGACAAGCTAATGAAAGGGAGGGCAAGGGATCCTGATGCAAAATTAGCACTAACATGATTTGAGCAGATACCTGGGTCCAGAGATTGATGTTTCTGGGTGTCTGGGGTGTCTCCGGAGCAGGGAGCCTGATGCCAGGCGGGAGTCCTCTGTGTGAGAGAAAGCTCTCGACCCAAGCTGTGTGCACACACAATCCTGTCCACGAGCTGTGCAATTCTCTGCGATCTGATGTTCGCTGAATTGAATATTTGCTTGGAAACAACTCATACTTAAGTAGATCCATTCTTAGAGGCAGGTAATTCAGGGTAGAAGAAAACAACATTTCTGGGTCTTAGCTTAAGGAAGAGCAAAGGGTTAATGAATGCGTTCGAGCTATATGAACGGTACACGGTACTCTGCTGAGCATGGGGGCCTCATACATTTTCCTGTAAGCCGTTCCCAGTCTGATAGGAAAGATAAGACATGAGTCATGACCGAGATGAGTTACACCAAGCAGTTCCAGACTGACTTGGGGCACTAGGACTAGGTGAGGTGTCAGAAACAGGGAGAAAGGCACTGGGTTGATTAATCTGGGAATGGACTTGGAGGAAAAGAATTTGTTAGACAACGACCAGAGGTTAGAGTGGGAGGCACAGGGGAGAAACATGAGGACGAAATGATTATTATCCAAAGCCCAAATTGAGTACGGGATCTATAGTGAGGCTGAGACTCTAGTGTCTGACTGGGTGGGAGGGTCAGGTGTTGGGCAGAAGTACGTAGAAGAGCCAGTGGAAAGTCCAGGCAGGAGGCAGGAATGATCAGAGAGCTCTGGCAGAGGCTTGCTGAGGCTCAGGTATGCAGGTGACTTCTGGGGTTCAGGGGCAGTACACTCACCTCTGGGGACTGGAGCGCAAGGCAGAATGTCCAGTTACTAGGGTTGAAGGATTGGAGCTCATTTACACATTCACTAACTCACTCACCATTTATGGAGCCTTTATTATACGCCCAGCAGTAGATGAGGCTCTAGAGATTTACAGCTGAATAGGACATAATTTCTATACTCAAGGACCTCACATATTAGTGGGGAAGACAAACATATAGTAGGTCATAGTGCAATGCAACGCAATAGGTAGAATGGAGATACACACACCACACACACACACACATGCACACACACACACAGGGGTTTAGAGCCCAAGTTAGGACCAGGAGGAAGAGGTCTGGAATGACTTCCTAAAGGGGTACAGTCTGAATGAATGCTCAAAAGGTGTATAAGAAATTTCCAGGAGAAGTTATGAGAACAGATGAAATCTAGTTTTACAAGCAGAAAATGGGGGGAAAAGACAGGAATCCAGTTGAAGGTAACTGGGCATTCAGTTGTGAGGAGTTGGGCCACTGAGATGAGCATAACCAGGTCATAACTCAGCAGAAGCCGAAGTTCCTCCACGGGCCTCCCTGTGTTATTCTAGTCCTGGGCCAACATGGGCTGAACTTCACTGAGGGGCCCAGACACCGGGCCGACCTTTATGTCAAGTTCACAAAGATGTTCACATCACACGGAAAAGCCACATGGGATGGTTGCAGCTTATTCCTCTCTGAGCTTCCTCAAGAGGAATGTGTGTCGACATTTGACTCAGGAAGGAGAGACGGGACACAGGACATCAGAAGATGGAATTCTAAGTTTCCAGAAGTGGTGTCCCTGTGCTTTTGTCTTGACTTTTGAAAAGAAATTCTGTTACCTCTGATTCGCAAAATGAGTTCTAAAATATCAAAGTTTTTCCCTGCAACGATTCATCTCTAAACTCACTCCCACAAGTTTGAGATGTGCTATTTTTGATATCCTCAAGTCAGCTGGCGACACCACACGTGTGAGCTGACGGGTTCCACATCTGCTGGGGCCCCGGAACGCCGAGTCTGGAGGCTTGGCTGTGCTCGCCCCGGCTGTGGCTCCACGCAGAACCTTCTCTTGTTTTCTGAAGAAATTCTGAAATCACAGAGACATAGAGGTGCAAACTCCCATTCATCACAGGGAGGTATTAACTGGGAAACCTAGTTATCTTTCCACTTAAATGGCAACAGTGTTAACCTTTTTTGCTGAGTCAGAAATCTCTCACTTTTCTGGGGTAAGCCCGCGGAGCTGTTTTTAGAATGTTCCACATTTTCTGAGGGAGTCCTCTGGGGAGGGGGTGGGAATTGCTGAGCTTGCTTGCATAGGCACACGACACCAAAGCTTTGGCCCAAAGGAAGAGCTGAATTCTTTGAAAGAGAACGAAAGATGGCTGTATGTAAGAATCAAAATAAAAAAGTGAATGAGTGATGATTCACAGGGAAAGAGAGGTGGATCCGAAGTTTAAGCCAGAGATTTTTGAAGTAGAGAGGCGATTAGTCTGAATTTCTCACATAATCTAATATTTATTCAAATGGTAGGCACAACATGATAATGGATGCTTGACTGTCAAGTAAGGGGGGGGAAATCCCCTTGCAGTTTAAATGAAGGATTTTTACTTTTAACAGTTTAATTGAAGAATGTTTCTATTTTATGGTGAGAAGCAGAGCCTTCTTGGAATAATAGATTTTTTTGAAAAGTGCCTCTTTGGTTTGACAGTCACTTTTGTAGTAAAATATAAGGAAAAAAATCGCCTCCCATTTGCTTTTCCCCGAAGTTGGCCTAAATATCCAGCATATTAGTCAGAATAAAACTGTTGAGAATGAGACGCATGGAGAGAGTTAGTTCGTCATGTATCTTGGCATTCCTTCTGTCAGAACTGGTCACTCCAGAACAAAGTCAGACATCCACACGGTGTCTCCTGGCCCCAGGAAAGGCCAAGAGCTGGCGGTGGGGTGGCCTGCCCCACGACCGGCAGTTAAAGAACCCATGGTCTGCGGAGACTTTTAAGAACAACAAAACCAGCTCAAAGCCTTTCTGCTTCATGTTATTACCGTGACTGGATATGTGGAGTATCTACAGGGTTTGCACACCCCTCCCTGCAGGGGTTGTGGGCTCTCTCCATCTGCGTGCCTCGATACGCCATTGTCTGCACCCCAGATGGGGCAGAGGCAGAAGAAGGCACTGGCTTCTGTATATAACAGGTTATAAAACATCATAAAATGATTCTATATGTAGGATAAAGAAGCTCCTAGGATTTTATCTAACATGGCCATTGAGTTACTGGGAATGAGAATAGAGCTCATTCCCAGAGAACACTTACTGAGCACCAGCCAGTGGCTGGGGCTTATGGACCAAGGGTGAGGAACCAGGCACCATCCCTCCCCTTAGGAAGTGTGCGGTCTTTGGGTGGAGGGACAAAAATCCCACCAATCGGCATCAAGTTGCACCTGTGTCCAGTCTAAGAGAGGGCAGATGAAGATTTTTGACTGCTTAGAGAGATCCCGAAAGACCTTTTGAGGAACTAGTCTAGTAGCTCTTCCAAGATTAGTTGTCATGCCAAGGACTAAAATCAGAAATTTCTTGCCTGCAGGCAGCTAGAGTCATGTCCTCTCTCGAATCTTTAGAACAAGACCCATTTCAAGGGCTGTAGCCTACATCCTCTTAGTTATTGCGGAGCCGTTCCGTCCAGTGAGGTTGGGATGTGATTAGAGAACATTCTCTAATGTTCTGCCAAGGGCCTCCTCTCGATACCCTTCCTCTGGGCATGCCCCTTAGATCAGCGACTCTCAGCCCTGCTTGTACGTTACAATCCCTAGAGCTTTTTTTTTTTTTTATTTTAAAAACACCCATGTCCAGGCCCCACCCTGGCCCAGTTAAATCAGAGTCTTGCGAAGGTAGGGCGGAAAGGGGAGGACACACTCCACGGTCAAAAAGCCAGCCCAGATGACTAGCATATGGCCGGAGGAGAGAACTCTCCTGCCATCAATGAATGCACTTAATTTCACTTAGCCTAAGAAGAGTAATTTTAAATTTTGCCCTAAAAATACTTGGGAATGCGAAAGGAATCGCTTTGGCAAGAGGTGGGCGAGTGCACGTCTGCATACACACGTGAAGGGTTTGGCACTCGGTCTCCACGCACATGGTGTGCTCTCCAGCTCCGAGGCGTGTGCAAATGGCTGGAGGGTAGAATGTCTTAGATTCTGGAATCAGGTTGATTGGGAGAGGCAGACCCTTCCAAGGGCCATGGAGTTCCATACAGAGGCAAATACACAGCTCAGTGAAGAAGCAGATTTCTGGCTTTCTCTCTTCACTTCCCTCTCCCCTCTCCTTTCTCTTTCACTGCTGCTTCATTCAACCTCATAAATTAATAGGCTTTACGTGAAGTCTTCAGCTTCTTTGAGGAACCACCTTCAAATCCAAGACAGTGGGATTTCTTTTCTTTTTTTTTTTTTTTGTCCTTTAAAAACATAAAAAGCATTATGATCACCTTACATGTAAGTAGGATGGATGTATTTTTGCCACCAATGTTGAAAATATCCCCAGGCATCTGGTGTGTATGAATGTGTACACATAGTACATGCATAATAAACATATTCCACCTTATGAATATTTATACACAAGATACATATATATTGAATATAGACATATATATGTAAATAGTAGCCCTCGTAAACTATATGCTAAGTGTGTTTCCAAGCATATGTATCATAGTGCACCAGGAATATAATGAACCTACCACCAAGTTTAGCCTATTTTGAGGCGGCATTTTTTGCAAAGTTGTTTATGGTAGGGTCTGGTTACTCTCCATGTATTTTTTTTTTTTTCTTCACTTCAATGTTGGTTAAGTACTAACTCAAAGTAAGGCACTGGGCATGGCAGAATTAAGAAAGATGAAATAGATGAGGTCCCTGCCTTCAAGAGACCTCACAGAGCGGCATAAAATGCACTTACAAAGGATCGAAGAATGTAACGTTGTTCCTACCCATTGACCTCTTTCTGTTTTTCCTCCAGCTGCCTTTTATTTATACACTCCACTTTAATGTGGGCACCATTTAAGATTCTATTAGCTTAGACCCTGATGTAGGTGCAGCGTAGGGCTTGAGGCTGTGAGAAGGACCATTTCGGTTTCAGTGCCCGCATGACCACTGGACGTGAGTGGTGCTTCTGCTCACTGTCACATGTAGCCCAGTCCTGTCACGGCATTTTTATGTTACTCTGATTTGGCGGGGAGGGGGGCAGTTCTGGGGGGAGGTGTCCTAGAAAGGCACCTGATCCCAGAGATGTTCCTAAATTTCAGAAAGGAAACCGGAACAGAGCAATGTCTTCTCCCACCGACTTCTTGTAACCCAAATGTCCCTGGCTATGACATTCCACTTCCAAATTCCATCCCGTTCCCTCCTTGGAATAAGTAGCAGAGGCCTCTATTAAAAACAAGCAATATATCCTAAGATGGACAAGATCTGGATCTGTTTCCAAAATGACAGTCCCTCGTCTAGCAGAGGAGCTCTGAGTGACACTTGTCAGCGGGCAAATTTCACTCCATGAAAGGAGAAACAATACACAAGGGCTGTCATCGCTGTGGAGCAGACGTAGACGCATTGTTTTCTCCCCCTCCATCCGTACATCACAACAGGTAGTTCTCAGCTGTTTCCGCGGTGCCAGACATACATTTTATCTAAAGAGACAGCAGACAGAACTACCTGCTGCTTCCTGTGCGGCTCTCCCTGTGTTTCTCTCCTTTTTCCTACTTCACTTGGGCTTTTTTAAATCAGCTGGCAGGGAGCCAGGAGCTCATCATTTTAATGCAGTGCAAAATGGAATATGCATAATTATATGCAAGCCATATGTGAGGGAGACAGCTCAGCTGTGAATTTCAGGAGGCCAGGGAAGGGAGAGCAGTTAGGGCTAAGATGAGATCAGAGCAGAGCAGGGTGCAAGTGTCACCCAAATGAATGGTTTAATGAGTGTGCTGCAGACACGCCTCCTCTCACCTACCTCTCCCTCTCTCCAACGCCAAACCAGAAACCGATGGAGATTAGAAAGTGAAGACTGTATGCAAGCGGTATTGCTAATGGGTTCTGTTCACGTCTCCATTTAAACTTCAGCTTTCTTAATTAACAGTGGAGATCAAAATAACCAGTAACTTTTAACGCAGCTTCTTAATTAAATCTATTTTTTTACTGCATTCGATTGAAGAATCGTTGTTCTTACTAGATCATTGCTCCTTTCAGATCTTTATTTAAAAATCAAGGGGAATCAGTTTATCTCTAACAGTATTACAATGCAAAATATAACGATGCCAATTGCTTTTCTTATGGCCTTGCTATTAGAATTTTTTTAAAGTGCATTATCTAGAGATTGCTTAAGCATGCCAAAAAGTTTAAACACGTACGTATGTCATATAACCCTAAATGTGCCACGAAAAGGCACGGGAAGCCCGAAGTGGTGGTAATTTCCAACCAAATTGCTTGATTTTGGTTTGCTTCGTATCATTTAAAATATTACACCACGATGAATTTGCATGTTCAAACCAAACTATGCAAAGAAAAATAAATCCCAAATTTTGATATCTAAAAGGCGTACTGCGTATTTAAACAAACTTTTTAATAATGTTGTTATTTCTGGATTCCCGTTTGTTTAATGATCTGAGCTGTTATGCTTTTAGCTTTTTTTTTTCTTCCATTATTTGTAAGTCCCTAAATAGGCCATTATATTTCCCTTCAGGCTAGAGATGAAGATGGACATGCTGAAAATTTTCCCCAGCAGCACTATGCTAAGGAAACTCCAAGGCTTGCCTTCAAGAATAACAGCGAACTACTTGTAAGAATAACATACTTACAACAAGTCTAGAATGTTACTTTAGCACAGTGAAAACAGTTTTTGCAAGGGTTTGTTCATTATTACATAATTTATGAAGTATTATAGTTTTTCTGTATAGAGTTCTAAATGCTAATTCTGCTATCACTGAATATTAATGATAAGATCTCAAGTTGTTTGCAAATCTTTTATATCTGATTGTAGAGCTTGGATGGCCCTGTCTTTATTAGCTTGTTTTGTATAGTAGTTTATCACCAGCCATTTGGAGAATGGCTTCTAAAGTTAAAAATACAGAGAAAGACAGTGGATACATGTAGCTTGGAAAAAAAAAACAAACACAACAATCCCACCTCTCCTCCTCCTACTTCCTAATTGTACAGTGTTTTAGGACACAACATGGTAATATTTTGTTCTGCTAGGAAAAATGGCAGAGTTGACACGCAGTGCTCCCTTTAGAAGTCAAGTGTTCCTGCACTCTCTTGCCAAGTTCAATCAGGCACTTTCGTTTTTCCTATGTAGGAGAAGTCAAAGCAGTGACAGGATGCGGGGATGTTTACAAGTCGTAAGAGAGAGGATATCAGCTGTGACAGGGACTGTGCTCCAGCGTAGGGTTAATTTGCTGTTCATTTTAGCATTTACAGCAAGACAAGATGAAAAGCAAGCAGGAATGCCTATTATATTTCTATTAAATGAATCTGTTGGGACCTAATGTTCTTGATTAGCTTTTGAAAATGAGTGCTCCGCAATGCATTTTCTGTTTACCTAAAGTAAACAGAGAATGAATTGTCATTTATTTAGAGATGTAAGCACTGCTTTTGAAAATGAAGCTTTATGAGGGATCTAGCCATGTTGTCCCTAAATGTTCTTTTCCCTTCAGTTGCATTAAAGCAAAACATTTGCTCCAGCTAAATGAAAACACTGGAAGACAATGAAGATACTCAGTTGTTACATTCCGAGGTAGCCTCATTTCTAGTTAGTTTTTTGGCCCAACACAGTTCGACTCTGCCAGGTCTCCGCATTAGGAAATCCCACATGTAGCTGTCTTTGGACTTAGCTCTGATACCAACTGTTCATGAAAAACAAGGTGTCCAAAGAGCAGGAGAAGAGAGAAAAATACCGTGCTTACCCATCCTAGCTGCAGCTGCTAGATGTTCCCCGTGAGAGAACGCCCTTCCCCAGTCCCTGAACTGCGTAACCACCATAGCGTCACTCACTCTGTATATCCTGTCCCTTTCACCCACCCATCCGCAGGACGGTTTGCTGCTTAGAAATGCATTTTTTTTTTTTCCTGAAAATTCAGCTCACCTTATATTTTACCTTAGGGCTCTTCAACTTCCCGGCCCACTAGCATGACCTATTTTGGGGGAAACCTTTTTCATTCATTTCCGTTTTAATATTTCACTCTATAACTGTGGTTATCCAGCAGACGGCCATAGGCCATGGGCCATTTATGCTATGTTTTGGTATCAAATGCTTTAGGGAGTATCTTTTTTCTTCTTAGAGAAATTGTTAAATAAGTAATATGCCATATTTGATTTAAAAAATATTTATTTGTAAAATGAACGTGCTTGGGTCCCGGTTGTGGTCAGTCTGTGTAGGAGGAACTAAGACATACATGTGAACATCTTTTCCATCAGTCTTTAGAGAAAATATATGTTTAATCGTTGCTATGCTTCAACACAATATTGTGTTAGCAGTAGTTTCGAGAGATTGGTATAATCTTTGTCCTCGTCACTGTTAGAAATGCTTTATTTTCATCAGCTTTGCTGTGATAAAGTACTTTTCTGTGATAAAGGAAAAAGGGAGAGTAAAGAGAAAAAAAACAAGTAAGCTTATTTCTCCAAGGAGAAATTTCATTTTTTTCAACTGCAGGAGAGGCAGTGGTGTTTGTGGCTAGTTATGAAGCCTGGAGAAGTTATGTTTCTGTATGAAAGAGACTTGTACGTTCTTAAGAGAGGAATAGGAAGAAGTCCTTGGAGTTTTCTTAGTGCAGCTTAGAGCAAATTTTTAAAGGCTTCACGAAAAAAGACTACAAGTCCCGCTCCAAAGTGCTTTCTTAGCTTAGGGGCCATCTTGCATAATTCCCTGCAGCAAGAGGCTCGGTGGGTTTAGAAAGCGGAGGAAGCTCATGGGGGGTGTCAATGACCCTTGGGAGAAAGCCCTGGGGCCACAGGTTGCTTCTAGGCTCCCAGGCCATCCGGACACTGGGCTACGTGGCTAACCCTCTGGGCCACACTTTCTGACAGAGAGTGCCCCGGCCAGGTAGCTTGGACACTGCCTCAGACTTTATTAGTGAACGTTTGTCATCTCCGGTCTCTCCCCCACACCCCCAACCTCTGCTTCTGGGAAGAGGGTTAAGTAAGCTCAACAGAAGCAAAGCAAAATCCATGCGCGAATGCCCAAGGACGCCTAGTCAGAAGGCCCTGACAGACAAAGCACTGGCGGATAGAAAGATCCGCTGTGCGACTGGAAACCCCTGTAGGGTATTGATTTTTCCATTTAAATCCCAAACCGTGATATGTGCCTTCACACTTAATGTCCAACACAGATGACTAGATATATTGCTCGGTGGCCAAGATGCTTTGGTTGGTGATTGTGCAGCAGCTTCCTTATGCTTTTTATTAATTTGGAAAATGCAAGGCTGTCAGGATGAGTGACATTAGATAAAGCTTGAGAACTGTTTGATGGAACACAATTCAGCGTGCCCCCATCTACCTCTTCGATAGGCACACACACACACACGTCAAGGTATTTTGCTGGCAGAGCTGAATTTATGACCAAGGCAAATAACTTTCAAGAAGAGAAGCTGTGGAAAATCACATCCCATTAACACTCCAGCGACATGGCTTGTGGGAGTCCAGGAGAGGGAACATTTAGAACAAGCCATAGGTGTCTAGCTCTGCCCCAAGCTTCACCTCCATTGCTGGTCCCTTTACCATTTTTGCCTCATTCTCTGGGGACGAGAAGGCCTTCTCTCCTCTTCCTCTATTACAATGCTCATATGGATGGTGGAAGTCATGCGAGGAGGACCTTTCCCATGTCATGAGCTCACACCTCATCATCCAGGACTTTCTCAGTTCTTAAAAGACAGCAGAATTATAGCAGAAACACAGTAGAAGCTGGGTCCCTGGAGGGAGAAGACCGGTAGCTAAAAGAAGAGGCATGTGGAGAGGGTTGGGGGAAGGAACGGAAGGCACCCAAATCTACTCCCCAGGTGTTCTCAAGGCCAGTGCTGAGAACATCACTGCATTCAGGAAGGAGGTCAAAATAGAGTCAAAGGACAGCAACAACAGCCTCGTGTAATTAGGTGGGAAGAAAGCAGCTCTAGGAAATCTGAAAGTAGAAATAAGAGAAAGAAAACTCGAGGGGGAAATCAGACTGTTTTCCTCAGTGCCAGATTCCCAAGGCATCGCCTAGACATCGACTTTTCCTGAGGCTTTTAGGGGGAGGAGTCTTGCAGAGGGTGGGGGATAGAGTCTGCAGCTGGGAGGCTACATAAAAATAGCATCAAGGAAGAATTCTTTCTGGTCACTCAGAATGCCAGTGTAAGGAGAAGATGAGAAGCATTTTTGTTTTGTGGCCTGTGAGCAGAGGTGGTGGGGAGGTGAGATGCTTAGGCAGATCTTCTGTGGGCTGATTTGTCCATCTCATTTCCTTGGGAAAGTAGACAAAAGTTGGACATAGTCCTTAGGCAGAACTGCTTTGGATTAATACGTTGTTCAGTTAGCAAGACATTATTGAGCATCTTCTGTATACACGGAATTATACTACACAGTGCTTTTGGGGGACACAAAACAGAAAAAGGCACAGTCCCTTCCCTGAAGGAGCTTACAATTCAGTAGTAAGAATAGGTCCATATATTATTGTAGTCACCAAGAATGTGGGCTCTCAGGGCTTCCTGAAAGTTAGAATTTTGCCCCAGCCAGACTTTAACTTACACTGAATTACTCCAGGGGAGTGTCACTAAGGATCATAAGTACGAGGGCTTAGAATTTATGGTGACACATCTGGCATTACAACACCATGGATCCTCTTGGACTTCTCTGAACCTCAGATCTTCAACTATAGCATGTGATAATAAAAGGTAATAACCTCAGAAGATAGTGTAAGGCTTGAGAGCGATGACATTTTTAAAATGCCTGGTACCTAGTAGCATTCAGTAAGTGTTAGCTGCTATTATTATGATTCTTCTTTTTTTTTTTTTTTAAGATTTTATTTATTCACTTGACAGACACGGATCACAAGTAGGCAGAGAGGCAGGCAGAGAGAGGGAAGCAGGCTTCCCGCTGAGCAGAGAGCCCGATGTGGGGCTCGATTCCAGGACCCTGGGATCATGACCTGAGCCGAAGGCAGAGGCTTTAACCCACTGAGCCACCCAGGCGCCCCTATTATGATTCTTCTTATTGCCATGATTGTTATCATTACCCAGTTGGCTGTGCCCAGGAGAGCACCAGCAAAGTTCTGGAGTAAAAAGGAGGAAGAGATTATTTCCAAATGCAGTAATTAGAGACTTAACAAAGGAGGAGGACACCTTTGATCTAGGCCTTAACATGGGTTGGATTTCCAAAGCTGGAGCTGGAGTGTAAGGGAAGGGGGCATTCTAAGCAGAGGGAAATAGGATGGCAAAGACGAGGACGTGGGAGAGTATAGACCAGGTGAGCAGCTGGCAGGTGGCCCCTAAGTTGAGCAGAATATAGAGTCCCTGAAGGAGAAGGGGGTGACCTGGCAGGCTGGCTCGTTTGCATAGGTCTTAATAATTGACAATATCCTATCAGGTTTGGACGTCAGTAGCTCCACTTCATGGAAATTCCTTGTACTTCTGTGGATTTAAAGAAATTATTATGGAAAATCCCTAACATGCACAAGAGTAGAGAGAGTGATATCATTGACTCCCCTGTACCTGTCACCCAGCTTCAACAATGATCAAACAACTAATCTTGCTTCATCTATCACTTTATCCTATGCCCACCCCATCCCCCTTTTATTCCACTGAAGAATTGTGAGCAAAGAAGCTTTTTTGGCTTCTTTTTTGGTAAAGACTTTAGGTCCCCCATTTTTCTGGCTAGAAAGAACCTGTTGACCCTGGTTACATTGGGAATTGGAGCTTTGGGACTAAGTTCGCATAAAACAAATGACTTGGTTATGGCAGTGTGCTCTTCCCTCCCTGCTCAGTACGACCTTGCAAATCATGGACAATCAGATCTGGTTCAGAAAGCCCTGAACCAGTGGTGACTTGAAGTTTTTACTTTCAGGTCCCTGGTTCTAAATGTATTTATTTACAAAATGAAATCAGATCGCTTTGCGACCCAACCCAGCTCATGAGTATACGTTGGCCTTATAACATCAGTAAAGGGCTGTTCTGGGGTTGTGGTGACATATTAGCTATTGTTAGAACTTTCCTGCTAGATCATGGAGACTTAATGAGAACTGGCCCCTCCCCCACACCAAAAGAAAGGTGATAGAAATGGCCATATTTCCCTTGAAACTTGATAGGCTTTTCAAAGTAGGTGTAATTAACCAAAACCCCTCCCCTTAACACTTGGTTTAACAGAAAGTCAGATTCATGCCCCAGCTCAGTTTGAAGTTCCAGGAGAGCAGCACAAGGCATTGAGAATGTAAATTCGTGGTGACACACTTGGACTTCCATCACATCAAATAAAATAAATAAAATAAAAATATAAATAAATAAATAAGCAAAATATAAATAAATAAATAAATAAAATCACACGACATTTGTGTATGTAGTTTGCCGTGTGCCAGTTTCCTGAGACAGTATCTGTAACAGCCCCGAGCACATCAAGTGACCCAGAAGCCCCCCGGGGACCAGTTGGTATCTAGAGAGAGTTGGCCTCTGCCACCATTTTCACATCACCCCCGGATCCCTTTAGTCTGGGGCTATTTGGCCCCAAACTCTGCTCCTACGGTCTTTCAAAATACGTTTTAGAAAAGTAGAACCCTTTAGAAAGAGAAGGACCTGCGTTAGACTAAGCATGGGGTGGTTCCAACGGAGGTGGCACAAAGACACCAAGCAGCAAGACCTCTCCTTGGACAGGGGCGGAAGGGGCGTGTTCTGCCGGGGCTGTCGTGTTCCGCCCACATGGCCCTCTGTTGCCATAGGTGCTGTTGTTTCACCTGCCCTGGCTTGCTGCTGCCCTTTCTTCCCAGCCTCTTGGGTCCCTTGCTGCTGTGCAATCAGGGTGGAGAGCCTTCCTTTTCTCCTGTACGAAGACCCTCTGTACCGCAGTAGACCGTCTCTGTTCACTCCCCAGTGAGGCAAACCTATTTCAGCTCTCCCTTTTTAGTTTCTTTATTTTGGGGGTGGAGGGGAGAAGCCATTTGGGTAAGGGCTAGAGTTCCCCAGCTTCTGTGCTCATATCAGCACATTTCTTGGAGTCAGGCACTCTTGATTGGATCTGGGACCCTGGACTGGATCGGAGATCCCCAGTCCTCAGCAAGCTCCCTTTTCCAAGACATGGAGATCTTTGCCTTTCTAGTTTCAGGGCTGTGGCACAGAAAGGTCAGAGGTGTGATGGTTTGGTTTCATGCTGACTTCTCACACAGTATCTGGCAGTGGTTCTTAGAGCCAGAGAGAGTTGTGGAGGACCCTGTGTTCTCCAAGGGGGTCAGTGTGGTATAGTGGATAAGAGTGGGTGTCCCAGTGTCTGCTCTGCCCACGTGCCTGCTGTACAGCCTGGGCAAGTAAGCCCCACGGGTCTTAATAACTGACAATAGAAATTGTCTATTTCAGACAACTGTCTGCCCTGAACTTTAGTGTTGTTATCAACAACATGAGAATCAACACAGTACATACCTCATAGGGTTGTTTTGAGGAGTCAGTGGGCTCACGTATAAAAGTATGCATCTTACAGTAAAAATTCAATAAGTGTTAGTCTTATGACTAATAAAATGGAACTAGAAGGTGGCATTAGTTTAAACAAAATCTTAAGGTAGATTCTGGGAGTACCTGCCTTTATTCTCTAACTAGAGTCTCTTCCCAGTTGATTGGGATAGAAGCCGGTATGTAATATTTTAACTTCAGAGAAGCCCTTGAACATCTACCCACTTGCCTGTTCATACTGAAGGCACCAGGGATGCCTGTTGGCTGCGGAGCAGATATTGCTGATTTGGGAGTTACTGCAATATTGGAATGTTTTTTTGAAGAAGAATGCAAAACATTCAAAATATAGTATGGTGTTGTACTGGAGAGCTTGGGCTCTTGAGCCAGACTGTTTGGTTCGGATTCAGGAATCTCCACCACTCCACCCATTGACTGTGTGACCTTAGGCAAGTCACAGAATGTCCATGTCCTCGGCTGTAAAATGAGGACAATATCTGTCCAGTAGTGCTGGCATGAGGTCCAAATGAATGAACACCCATAAGGTTCTGAGAACGGTATTTGGCAAACAGTTGGTACTTAATCAGTGTTGTGATCATGATTATTTCTTTCCAAGCCTGCTTTTTAAACACATTGCAGGGTACCACTTGGCCACATTTTCTAGGAACAGATTATCTGAAAGTCTTGGGTGTACACATTTGCATGCAAAACCCACAAAATTTCCTTGTGAACAATGAGAAGGACAACATACATTAGGCAGAATATCCTTAGAGCTAAGCTTTTCTTTCTTTCTTTTTTTTTTTTTATAACTTTCAGGGAAGACTCTCTATATGATCCAAGGCCCATTCAATCTTACCCTGCCATTTAATAGTAAAACTGTTACTCTTGGAAGGATGAAACGAAGAAGTTAAGTGTAAAGGAAAGGGAAAAATTTAATTTACACCTGGGGATATCTGCAGTAGCAAATGGATGTGCCTGTTAAGGAAAGGAGACAAGAAATCATCCTTTGTGGGGAGCCTCCAATATGCCAGCACTGTGCTCAGTCTTTATACACTTTCCTTTAGACCCTTCATTCTCCCTAACTTTGCTAAACAGCAATTTTATTTTCACTTTACATGTGGGGAGGTTAAAATTCAGAGATCTTATGTTCCTTGCACTGGGGGTGGATCCAATGAGCAGGTGTGGGCCAAGGCTTGACCCATATCTCTCTGACCTGTGCTGGAGGGACCAGGTCTGATACATGCTTCCATTCCAGGGCTATGTGGGTGGAATGAAGGAATTAAGAAACTAATTCAGAATCATTCTTTCTGCCTTCTTTTTTTTTTT
>RCUC01103665.1:0-12004 GCA_003697995.1 Taxidea taxus jeffersonii
GCAGGGCTTGAACCCAGGACCCCATGACCTGAGCTGAAGGCAGACACTTAACCGACTGAGCCACCCAAATGCCCCTCTTTATAAATACTTTAAAAATAAAATTTAGAATGATGATCACATTCCAAATTAATGGACTCTTGTGTTAATGAGGTTTGTGTCCTATCAGCTGCATTCACTCGCACTTTATTTACACAGTGACATTCTCCAAAGTGTCCCTGATGATGATGACATGGAGAGTTCTATTTCCCTTCTCTGTTGAAGGGCGAATGGTCACCCTTCTATAGATCTACACATATGGTGGCACATTTCCTTCTGTCTAGCAGGTATTTTAATTGGAATGAATGATAGAGGACTTAAGCTCGGATAGTTCACTCTAGAAGCATATAAACATTGGTCAGAATTGTTTTCAGAGTTCTTCAAGGCTTTAGGGATCATTCTTAGTCCAGAAGCTATACTCCGGGTGGAGCTGCCATTCCTGTGGCAGAGACCCCTTGTGTCTCTAGGCACATCTTGGTTCAGTAGACAAATGGTCTACGGCAAGGTCATCTGACAATATAGGTATTCTGGAAATTGGTTCTCTTGTGACTTGTCTGCTTATTGCCGGGGCTGGAAGGGCTCATGGTGGGTAAGAGTCCCTGTTAGCTGGCATGGAGGACACAGGAGGCATACAGTGCAGGCCATGCCCCGAGGAACCTCTGATGTTGCTTGGGGGAGACGTGACCCCACCTCCAGATGGCCAACAATAAGGCACGTTCTGGCACTAACGACCAGGGGCTCTGCAGTCAGACTGACTGGGCTTGTGTCTCCGGCTGTGGGACCTTGGCAGGATAGTTGACATCTCATGCCTCAGTGTCCCCGTCTGAAGAATGGGGATTGTTTAGTACTAACCTGGCTGTGGAATTAAATAACTTAATAAGCAAAAGGTGCTTGCATGGTGCCGACATACGCGTGCTTAGGAATTACTGGCTGTGGTTGCCATAACTGACAGTACTACGGAATGGAAGAGGAGATGATGATAGCTACTGTTCATAGTCACCTGGGCCTACAGATGCCAGCCTCTGTGTTACGTGCTCACGTCTCATCTGATCCTTACTGTGCCCTGTCAAGTAAGGTACTTTGAAGATGAGAAAACTGTACTCAAAGAGGATGAGTGCCTGCCCAAGACCACACAGCCACGAAGTGATTTAAATCTGTATCTGACTCAAAAGCCTGTGCTCTTTCCTATGAACAATATTTCTAGGGAAAGAGAGAGAGAAGGAAGGAGTCTTTGTTTTCTGGGTGAAGAACAAGGCTCAGAGCACTTAGACTGCTAGCCCAAGGTGATGTGGAAACCCAGAGCCCACGGTGTCTCCAGACCCGTGGCATGTCGAGAGAGACAAACCGGGATGTCTTGCTCTAGGACCAGTGCGCTGAAATAGGCTGACTTGGGACAAATTTAAAGGAAAATCTGTCCTACAAAGCTGTCCAGTATGAGTTGAGATCTCAGGTTTTTTCTTGAATACAAGGAGTTTGGAGGCATGAAGTCCAGAGTTAGTTATGGTGGTTCCATAAGGTGTTCAGGGACGGGGAGGCAGGACAGGGCTTTGGCCCCATTTGTTGTCACTTTGACCCTGAATCCACACCAAGACCCAAGCCAAGGTTCTGGCTTTGGGATTCTGAAGGTCTTTCATAGGCACAATTTTATCAAATTAGCAGGAGCTGTTTATGTCTTTGGCGAAGCCAAGTATGGAAGAGTTATTTTTTGCTTATTAGTCTTAGGTCCAGCAGTGTTTTCTTGATTTACTTTCCTTATATATCCTGCCATTTTGTGAATTCAATGTCATAAATCTTTTTGGTCAATTTAGTATAACTATTGATTCTTTTGTGTGCATACCGAAGGTTGTCCCAGGGCATTCAGATGCTGGTAAAGAATAATTACTGTGCCAAGTCGTGAGAATAAACGTGACAACCCATGAACCTCTGCTTAGGACAAGGTAACCAAGGGAAGTTTAGATTTGCTTCATTATTCTAGGAAGAAAATACCACTTATGGTAATAGTTCCTCTTAAGATCTGTCATTTTCCTGTTTTTTGTGTTTTTTTAAAACTTAACATGCTCATTCATGGAGGAAAAGCCATATTTCTAAAATGAAGTAATTTACTTAACGGTTCTGAGCAATACAGATGCAATCTCTGTCTCCATAGGGTTTAGCAAATAGCAGGAAATACAGTTACAATGACATAAAGTAAATGTTCCAACGGGATATTACAGGTGCCGTAGGCACACATGCAGGAGGCCCTTAAGCCAGTACTTGGAGGTAAGGTAAGGGAAGTTACCCTGAAGTAACCTTCAGGCTGAACCCTGACAGTGACAGAAATAAGCCACAAGAGGATTTTTACAGCCAGAGGAAGTGATACACATAAAAACCAAGTGAAAAGGAGAATGCTGGTGTGTTCGGAGGACTCAGAGGCATTCTGTTTAGCTGAGGCACTGAAGGCAGTAGGTGCGCACTGGTTAGTTGTGGCTAGCTCACAGACATCCCGCAAGCCACGTGAAGGAGGTCCAGGGCATTGAGATGCCTTTCCGGGATTTCAGCTTTCGAATGACATCTGAGATTTGAGTTGCAGAAGGCTCAAGATAGTCGGGGAGGGAGGGGTTCAGCATGTAGAAAGAGTTGAGTGCGCATGAGGAACCAAAAGATATCCAGCTTGGTTGGGGTGCAGGGAGCGGTGGGGAGGGGCCTCTTAGGGCTAGAGTCTGCAGCTTGAGTCTTGTGGTTGTGTTAATGACTTTTTACGTTGGTCTAAAAAACCCATTCCTTGAGCTTCTATGTTGGAAATGGACCGGAGGCAGAGGTGGCAAGAGAAGAGAAACTAATGAGGAAGCCACTGTAGTGATCCAGGGAAGATGAAGACGGCTTGGACTAAGATGGTCAAGTGGAAAAAATGGAGAGAAGTTGCCCAATTTGTATAAAATTTGAAGAACTTGCTACAGGCTAAGGGAGCAGGATTAGAAGGAGAACCATATACTTAACACTCAGGCTGGTATTTGGTTTATGAATTTCAGGGATCCTGACTCCTGCCGTTTGTTATCCACAGAGTTCACTGTTCTGGGAGACTAGTAGAGAATGGACTCAGGATGGTGTCGTGTCGTTGCCCAAATTCTAACAAGAGAACCCTGTGGCCACCTCCAGCAGAGCTCCTTGCTGCTGAGCAGGAAGGGAGCCTGAGGTTTATAGTGTGATCGCACAGTGTACATGCTGCTTGAGCTAAATCTTCATCCTCCCCTTCTCAGACCTTTGGTCCATTAGTCTTGGTTCTGAGCTCTGGAGCCTAGTAGAGCAAGTGTGATTCCTCTTCCATGTGGCAGATGTTCCAGGACAGCTTTCCTGTTAACCAGTCTTCCTCAGGGTGCACGTCCCCACTCCTTCAGTCATTCCTCTGCAGCCTGTTGCTGAAGACCTTCGCCAGCCTGTAGGTCACCTGCCTTCAGACGTCTTCCATTGTGTAGTGTCTTTCCTCAGATGCGATCGGTTGCAGCTGGCTGTAACCTGGAAGGCTTTAGGAGAAGAGGACGCAAGTTCTTTGTGTAACTTTAGATTTTTGGTTATAAATGGTAATATATACTTATAGAAGAATGTTAAAATACAGAAAAGTATAGGGAAGAAAAGTGTAGATTCCTGTACTATCATCTAGTCATATTAGCTCAGATTTTGGTTTAATTTTTTCTATTCTTTTCTATGCATATTTGTTGCAATTTTTTAATGGGTATGGATAAACCTCTTTTATTTTTTTAAAGACTTATTTATTTATTTTAGACCATGGCAGGGAGGGGCGGCGGGGGTTGGACAGAGGGGAGGGAAAGAGGGAACCTCAAGCACACTTCACACTGAGTGTGGAGCCTGATGTGGGCTCTGTCTCGTGACCCTGAGCTGAAACCAGGAGTCAGACACTTAACTTACTGAGCCACCCAGGATCCTCAGCCCTCTTGGTTTTTTGTTTTTAGGATTTTATTTATCTCTTTGTGAGGGAGAGAGAGTACAAGCAAGGGGAGCACAGAGGGAGAAGGAAAAGCAGACCCCCTCTCCCCACTGATCAGGGAGCCCAGTGCAGGACTCCATCCCAGGACCCCGGGATCATGACCTGAGCCGAAGGCAGACACTTAACTGCCTGAACCACTCAGGTGCCCCAGACCCCTTGCTTTTAAAGTTTATTTATTTATTTATTTATTTATTTATTTATTTATTTATTTATTTATTTTTTACTTTATTTAAGCTTTATTTAAACATATGATGTAACCCCACCACCCTCACCCAACCCCTCTTCCCCCCACCCCCCTCAGTTTGTTTTATGACATTAAGAGTCTCTTTTGGTTTTTCTCCCTCCCGATCCCATCTTCTTTCATTTTTACTTTTCCTACCCCCTTAACCCCCACCCCCGTTGCATCTCCACTTCCTCATATCAGGGAGATCATGTGATAGTTGTCTTTCTCCAGTTGACTTATTTCGCTAAGCATAATACGCTCTAGTTCCATCCATGTCTTCGCAAATGGGTATTTACCCTAAAGATCCAAAGGGGCACATGTACCCGAATGTTTATAGCAGCAATGTCCACAATAGCCAAGTTATGGAAAGAACCTAGATGTCCATCAACAGATGAATGGATAAAGAAGATGTGGTATATATATACGATGGAATACTATGCAGCCATCAAAAGAAATGAAATCTTACCATTTGCGACATGGATGGAACTAGAGCGTATTATGCTTAGCGAAATAAGTCAACTAAAGTTTATTTATTTTTAATAATTTCTACACCCAACCCAGGGCTTGAACTCACAACCCACAAAATCAAGAGTTGCATGCTCTTCCAGCTGAGCCAGCTTGGTGCCCCGTCCTGTTGCTTTTATATTTAAATTTTCCATGTCATTTTAAAGTTCTTTAACTATTTCTTGGTATAATAAATTGTTTCTGGTTTTTCACTTTTATAAATTACAAGCAACTGCACCTAAGAAACAGCTGGGGAGCACATGAATCTTGTTTGCATGTCTCCCTTAGGATGGAGTCCTAGAAGGGGATTACTGGGTGTACCCATTTGTGGGATCTTGGTATGTATTGTCCTCAAGGAGGGGTTTGCCCATTCCTGTCCCTTGCCCCCCACGAGGGAGAAGAGAACTTGTCCATTTCAGTGTGCCCTTGTCCTGCCTAGAGAATAGGATAGAGATAGCAGGCCCATACATGCAGAAGGCGGGCACAGAGGGCATGCCACCGAGTCAGACAGCTCATGTGTTTTTTGGGCTTCCTTGGGTGCCACACACCTGCTAGCATGTTTCATGTATTTGTGTCCAGTACTACTTATGCCACCTCTGCAACGTCAGGGGCTGTTGCAGGTAAAGAAATAAATACCAGAAGTTAAGTGACTTGCCTACGCTCACGCAGCTTGGTTACAGTGAAAATCGTTTTGGTACAGGTGACAGAGTACTTGACTAAAAGAGGCTGTAGTTTTAGATTTACTTTTATAAAAAGTAAAACCTTTTTCCTACATACATACAGGGGCACCTGGCTGGCTCAGTTGGTGGAGTTACGGGTAGAGATCACTTAAAAATAAAATCTTAGAAAATATATATACAGTGGACACAGCTTCAGTGGTATTACTTGAAGAATGATAAAGCATTTCTTTAAAAAAGTATTGCATGTGTATATGTGTGTGTGGGAGAGTGCAAGCACACACGTGTGCAGACAGGAGCAAGGCTGGGGGTCTCCAAAGCCTTCTAACAGCAGGGGCTGCATATTCTCTGGTCAGAGAATGTGGTCTGGCTGCTCAGGGTGATGACTGCTCTAGGGAATGGGATGTTAACTCTGGCTGGCAGCTTTGGACCAGAGATGCTCTAGAAGGAGGAATGTTGCTCTGTTTAAATTATGAATCTCAGGGAAGCAAAGAATGATCCTCTTCATTCTGCTGGGCTGGATGCCAGGATGCTGCTGGGGTGTCGCCCAGGTCTTTCAGGTGTGCTGAAGAGGAAGGGGCAAGGGACTGTAAATATCCTTCCAGGGCAGGCATGCATCTCCACCCAGAAGGAATGTGAATGGCAGAGATTTGGATTCCAGTTCTGGCCAGCCCCCAGATCACATGTAGCTATAAACCTTGAAGGTTCCAAAGCATCTGGGAAAGCTAGAATGGGAGTGATCCTGTGTCCTGGTGTGCCTCAGATAAGCCCCACTTCACACCCGCTTTCTGATGTTGCTGCTAACGACACCCCATTTTCCCTCCCCAAAATATCCTGATTTGTGTAATAAGTTATCTGGTTACTTACTTAGAGACAGTGTTTGAGTTCTACACCTTTTGTGACCCCAGGCAAGTTCCTTGACCTCGCTGAGCTTCATTTTCCACACCTGCCACACAGGGTTGTAATAAAGAGGGCCCTTATCCTGTCCTGACTCAGAACAAGGACTTGAATTTTAAGGCCTTTTAAATTTTGTCTTTGCTGTTCTCTTTGTAGCTGAGATTGTCAAACAAGGGCAATAAACTGTGAATGTCCGAGAATGCAGACACTGGAAGGCTGTGTGTGTTGCTCATCTACTTCCTAAAGAATTTGCTTGTGTTCTTCTCAGGATAGAAAGAATCATCGTTAGGGCTTTCCTTCGGGGTTCTATTCCAAAAATAGAAACTAACAGCCTTTGAAATGTGAACAAACCATCAGTAAAGCAGGCTTGGACTTCAGTGCCTCAGTCTTCACTTTTGGAGAGTGATTAAGAAATCCTGAGATAGGGGCGCCTGAGTGGCTCAGTCAGTTGAGCATCTGCCCTCCGCTCGGGTCATGATCCCAGCCTCCTGGGATCAGGCCCCGCATTAGGCTCCTACACTCAGCTGGCCAGAACCTGCTTCAGACTCTCTCTCCCCCTCTGCTCCTCCGCCCGACTTGGGCACTCTCCCTCCTTCCCTTTCTTAGATAAATGAATAAATAAGAGAAATCCTGAGATAATAACATATTTATGGTGTGACATGCAATCTGGTTTGTGCCTGTTGTCTTGGTAGAATTATTAATAGCATTCCCCTTCACTCTCAAACATGGCTCAGTTTAGACAATCAGTCATATGGTTACACTAAATATTTAGGATCTCTGTAAGCCTACCTTAAAGTGATGAGGCTTAGACTTGAAACAGAACAGTATCCATAAACAGGAGAATGGGTGAATAAATCATAGCATATTTTGACAACAGACTACTGTCATACAGCAGTGAAAGTGACTGAAGTATAATCATGTGTGGACATGGGTAAAACTAAGAAAATGTGAATATTCAATGAACAAGAAATTTGCAGAAAATACCTACTATGTAATTTCAATCACATGAAGCTTAATAAAGCAGAATTAAATGACTTATTGCTTAGGAATACATATATGTGATGAAACTGTAAAGAAAAACAGAAGGATGATTAACTCAAAATTGAGATTGGTGTTTACCTGTGCATGGGGGGGTATGTGGCAGGGGAGTCGGGGAAGAGGACCCGAGAATCACAGAGGGACACAAAGGGCTTCCAAGATACGGATTTCATTACATTGCTTAAACTGTGGGTGTTTCATTGTCTTATTTATCTTTAAGATTTTATTTATTTGTTTGTCAGAGAGAGAGAGAGAGTGTGGGAGAGTACAAGCAGGCAGAGAGGCAGGCAGAGGCAGAGAGAGAAGCAGGCTCCCTCTTGAGCAAGGAGTCTGATGCGGGGTTGGATCCCAGGACCCTGGGATCATGACCTGAACTGAAGGCAGTGACTTAACCCACTGAGCCATCCAGGCGTCCCGTGTCTTTTTATTTAAAATGCATGTACATTCTCTTGATTCCTTGGGATATTTTATATATACACACAAATACACAGAATAAACTAAAAATAAAACAAGATATGAGTTATCAAATTTTATACTTTATCTGTGGGCTCTTCTGGGGTGATTATTCATAGTTGAGTGAGCTTAGGGAGAGGGTAGCCAGACTTTGAAGCTCTGAGCCGAGAGCCTAGAGAGGCAATTTGACAGTGCCTTTAAATCTTTACTTCCCTGGGGATGCCTGGGTTAAGCGTCTGCCTTCCGCTCGGCTCATGGTCCCAGGGTCCTGGGACTGAGTCCTGCATCAGGCTCCTTGCTCGGCAGGAAGCCTGCTTCTCCCTCTGCCTGCTGTGCCCTCTGCTTGTGCTCGGGTCTGTCTCTCTCTCTCGCAAATAAATAAAATCTTAAAAAGAAAAAATCTTTACAACGTCAGTGGTTACAGGGCAAGCAGTCAGGTCTTGGTTTGTCTCCCCTGCGGGTACCACCTGCCTCTCACTCACTGACTAGTGAGCGTTTTGTGAATCCCTTCACACTTCTTCTATCTTCTAATTCTCAGAACGGTGCTATGGGCTGGATTCTGTTGTCATTTCCGTTGCATGATCAAGGGCAGCAGAGCACAGAGGGGTGAAGAAAGTTGCCCAGGTAGCAGGTGTCCACACGGGGATTCTGCTTGTCCACTTCCCCCACTTCCTCCGGGCCTGACTGCTGCACGCTAACACCCAGGCTCTCGGGGCCGGAGCGGGAGGCAAATGCTGGACAGGGGCAGTTTTACAAGCTTTTGCTGCTTACTCTTTTTTTTTTCTTCTTTTTTTCTTTTTCTTTTTATTTAGGCTTTATTTAAACATATAATGTAACCCCACCACCCTCTCCCAACCCCTCTCCCCCGCACCCCCCTCAGTTTGTTTTATGACATTAAGAGTCTCTTTTGGTTTGTCTCCCTCCCGATCCCATCTTGTTTCATTTCTACTTTTCCTACCACCTTAACTCCCACCCCCGTTGCATCTCCACTTCCTCATATCAGGGAGATCATGTGATAGTTATCTTTCTCTAGTTGACTTATTTCGCTAAGCATAATACGCTCTAGTTCCATCCATGTCATCGCAAATGGTAAGATTTCATTTCTTTTGATGGCTGCATAGTATTCCATTGTATATATAGACCACATCTTCTTTACCCATTCATCTGTTGATGGACAACAGATGAATAACTTGGCTATTGTGGACATTGCTGCTATAAACATTCGGGTACACGTGCCCCTTTGGATCACTACGTTTGTATCTTTAGGGTAAATACCCAGTAGTGCAATTGCTGGGTCATAAGGTAGCTCTATTTTCAATTTTTTGAGGAACCTCCATGCTGTTTTCCAGAGTGGTTGCACCTTGCTGCTTACTCTTGAGGATGCTGTCTTTGTCAGGCTTTGTTGGCCCCATGTCTCAGTTGCCAGGAGTGCCTGTGGCTCCACTCACAGGATGGCTGCTCCCCTGGTGACCCCGGGGTAAAGGGGCTCCAACCCCTGAGGCAGGAGGGGAAGGGTGGGGCTTTTGTGCGGAGTGGTAACATCTGTATCTCAGGTCCTCCCGCCCCAACTGAGTTGGATATAGTCCTTCTGTTGAATTCACAGAGTTAGTGTGGTTATCTGAAGAAGAAGAAATATGGCATTATGAAAGAAAAAAGGAGGCGGGATATCATAGGTGGAGATGATGGGCCCCAGCAGGATGGACCACTGCAGTCAGAGAGGCCGCTCAGTGGAGTAATGCACAGCCTGATCTCCAGTTTTGGATTCCTGCTCTACCACTTACTAGCTGTGACCTATGGAAAGTTACATCACCTTGCTGCAATCTGGCTCCTCGTGTGTAGGGTAGAGGTGATCGTACATCAAACTGTTTCTTGTTTGCTCCAAAGCCATTACTCCTTCCTTCCTTCCTTGTTAACAAAACAGACAGAAGTCACTCAAACTCAGGAAAGATGGGCCTTGCCCCTAGACTTAAGGGCAGGTATGTGAGTATCTTCTGGACTCTTACCTCTTCTGAGATGTAAGAGAAGTCTGCAAGGGGGCTGCTGGGAGATGATTTTCTTCCTGGGTAAAGGGGAGTGGAGGAGGAGAACCTCTGCCTTTGCCACCCTTTGCTACCTGCTTTGAATGCAGCTGTGTTTGGATGTGATGCATGGAACCCCTGCAGCCATTTCCTGACTATGAGGCAGAAGACGGGGAGAATCACAGAAATACCAACCCCAGTCCCAAGCATGCTCCCTGAGCATCCCTGGAATTGTTTATATCCAGATTTCCTGTTACACAAGGAAAATAGCCCCCCATTTATGTAAGCTATTTTTAGCCATGTTTTCTATTACTTGCAATCAAAAAGTGATTTTAAAAGTATTTATTACTTATTGGGTTTTCTTGAGAGTTAGAGTATATGTTTAACACATCTGGGACAGAGTAGATAATAATTGTAGCTGCTGTTTTCATTACCACCACCATTCCCCACTGCGTACCTCCATGGGCTGGCCAGACTGTAGGGGCAGCAGAAGAGAAGAAATTATTTGTCTCGTCCCTGCCACTTTTAATTAAAGTCATTTAAATTCCAGTTAGGTTTTTTTGGCACAGAATTAATGTTTATTCCACCTTTGTGTCCTATACCTGGATCTGAAATCCCAGTATAGTTAACATATGGTCTAACACTAGCTTCAAGTATTCAATCCCGTGATTCAGCACTTCCCCTCATCACCTGGCGCTCATTAAGTGCACTCCTTAATCTCCATCACCTGTTTCACTCACCCCTCCACCCCCCCCCTTCCCCTCTGGTAACCATCAATTTGTTATCCAGAGCTAGAAGTCTGTTTCTTCTTTTGTTTCTTCCCCTTTTGCTTGTTTATTTTGTTTCTTAAATTCCACATATGAGTGAAATCATATGGCATTTGTCCTTCTTTGACTGACTGATTTTGCTGAGCATTGCACTCTGTAGCTCCATCCATGTTGTTGCAAATGGCAAGATTTCCTTCTTGTTTATGGTTGAGTAATGTTTAATTGAATATATACACCACGTCGTCTTTATCCATTCATCAATTGGTGGGTATTTGGGCTGTTCACGTAATTTGGCCATTGTAGATACTGCTGCTGTAAACATCAGGGTGCCCATAGCCCTTTGAATTAGTATTTTTGTAAATTGTTTGGGTAAACACCTAGTAGTGTGATTGTTGGATTATAGGGTAGCTCTATTTTTAACTTTTTGAGGAAACTCCATACTGATTTCCACAGTGGCTACACCAGTTTGCATTCCCACCAATAGTGCAAGAGGGTTTCCCCTCTCTCCACATCCTCGCCAAGGCCTGTTGTTTCTTGTGTTGTTGATTTTAGCTAATCTGGCCTGTGTGAGGTGAAATCTCATTGTGGTTTTGATTTGCATTTCTGTGGGGCACCTGGGTGGCTTAGTCCGTGAAGCGTCTGCCTTTGGTTCAGGTCATGATCTCAGGGTCCTGGGATCGAGTCCTGCATGGGGCTCCCTGCTCAGCGGGGAGTCTGCTTCTCCCTTTGCCTGCTGCTCCCCCTGCTTGTACTCTCTCTCCCTCTGTCAAACAAATAAATAAAATCTTAAAAAAATAATAATGATTCACATTTCCCTGATGAGGAGCAATGTTGAGCTTCTTTTCATGTGTTTCTTGACCATCTCTATGTTGCCTTTGGAGAAATGTCTATTCAGATCCTTTGCCCATTTCTAATCAGATTGTTTTTTGGGGGTGTTAAGTTGTGTAAGTTGTGTGTGTGTGTGTGTGTATGAATTTAAGATTTTATTTATTCACTTGACAGAGAGAGACAGCAAGAGAGGGAACACAAGCAGGGGGAGTGGGAGAGAGAGAAACAGGCTCCCTGATGAACAGGGAGCCTGATGCAGGGCTGGATCCCCTGGGATCATGACCTGAGCCAAAAGCAGATGCTTAATGACTGAGCCACCCAAGTGCCCAAGTTGTTTATAAATTTTAAGATGCTAACCTTTTATTGGTTATGTCATTTGTAAATCTATTCTCCTATTCCATAGGTTGCCTTAAAATTTTGTTGTTTCCTTTGCTGTGCAGCATATTTTTATTTTGATGTAGTTCCAATAGTTTATTTTTGCTTCCCCCCCGCCCCTGCCTCAGGAGTCATCATATCCATAAGTATGTTGCTACAGCCAGTGTCAAAGAAGTTACTCCCTGTGTTCTCCTCTAGGATTTTGA
>RCUC01103667.1:0-10663 GCA_003697995.1 Taxidea taxus jeffersonii
CTATTAAAACGAAGACAACTGCCAGTGCTTTCTTGTTTATATCGCATTCCTATCTTCCAGTGGACATAAGCATTGTCATCGCTATTGGGTTCAGACTGAAACATGGAGTTGCTTTGGATGGAATGTGTGTTTCTTCAGCTCCAGCAAGTAACCACCCAGCAATTCTGCAAAGTGACTGTGCCCAGTTGTGCTCCCTGAAACAATGCATGAGAATCCCTCTGCCCTCCCCCCTGCCCACAGTGGGCATTGCCAGGAATGCATGGCCATTGGGTGAGACCGCTGGTGCTCCTGCATCAAGTCGTACTTGAGACTAAATGAGCCCTGGATTTTCTTCAGTTAGTTCAGCCAATAGATCTCTTTCCTCCCTTCCAGCAGATTGCACTGGGCTTCTGTTTCTTAAAATTGCAAGTGTCCTGACTCACACAACCAGTGACACTTTCAGTGAAGATGGACCCAGTTTTGGTGTTTGGGACTCACTGGTACAGAAGAAGGGGGCTTTTTAGTGGTGTTGGACAGAGATGCCCTTTGTGTGGGGAAAGATGGGAGATGCGGAACGTTGGGAAGGTCAGCCAACTCTGTGAGCTTGAGATTCTAGATGTGTGGCTGTTGTACATGGCTTGTCTCCAGCTGGATTTAAAGCATGAAGAGCTTTCACAGTCAAATGGAAGTTTCTCACAGAGAGGTAAGAGGGTTGGCCAAGGGGCTGTCCTTGGGGTAATCAGTCAACTGAAAGGCAGCATTGACCAGGTATAAGGCATGTCAAGGAAGGAAGGGCAAACTGGTTATCTGTGGGGTGCTCTCTGTTGGGCCAGGATCCCCAGCAAGGTCACTTGGGGTAGAGTCACCTGAAGTGTGTGGGGAGCAGACTGGGGACAGGTTGTTGAGACAGATTCATCAACACAGCAACGTGCAGAGACTGGAGGGTTTTGTGTCATTGAGGAAGATGGGATGAGGAAAGCCAGCCCAGCTGGCCAGGAACGCCCCAGGTTTGCTCCTAAATGAATAGGGCACGTGAGGTTCCTCCCACCCCTGGCCCAGCCTTGCAGGGAGTTAACTGCACAGATGAGAAGCACTAGGAGGCTCTGAGTCAACGGAGGCGCCTGACTCCAGGTGGATCCTGGACGGCCTGGTGGCTGCCTGCTCCCCCAGGAGCCCAGTGACTCACACCTCGAGGCTGGGAGCCCTGTGTCCCCTTGCCCGCAGGTTCCCTGGCTTTTCCGAGGGGCTGGTGAACTCAAGCTGAAGGGAGTGATAGTATGGGTGAGGAATGAAATCGCAGGGGCCATGCGATGCTATAAATATTCGGTTTGAAACAGCAGAGACATTTGAGATAAAAGTTGAATAGAAATAAAAGCAGTCAGATGTTTATTATATTTGCCATAAAATTCAAGAGCAGCCTAAAAAGGCAGATCAGGATTTGTTTAACAAATAAGAGGGGAGAAGGGAGGAGGCAGAGTTTTGATGCCAGGAGGTTGTATGTACTTGAATTTGGACAGTGACAGAGACAGAGTGGGAGTGATCCAGCCCGCAGACCCACAGGTGGCTGTCACCGGGCGGCCGAGAGCCTGCCGGATGGTCCTCTGGTCCTAGGGCCTTCCAGAGACCTGCAAGTCCCCTGGCTCTCTGCCCTCCTTCCCTGTTCATAGGACAAGGCCAGGCCCAAGAGGAAGGCAGGTGGGATCTTTAGGGAGCAGTCCCTAGAGGAAACACAGAGCACCCAGGGGCTTCTGGAGGAAGGGACAATGGCCACATCATGAGGCTGAGAGCTCAGAATTCCAGTTTCACCACCTCTACCATGGCCAGTCCTGCAAAATGTCATCAGGTATAGAAATTGCAGAACACCACTGCTGGAAGAGACCTCAGAAAGCCTTTGCTTGCCCAGGAGCAGCAGGCTTTGTCTGTAAAGGGCTAGATAGCAAATGTTTTTGGGTTTGTGGGCCATTCTATCCCTCATACAATGACTCTGCCTCTGTAGCTTGAAAGCATCATAGATGATCATAAATGGATGTGCATGGCTGTGTTCAGTAAAGCTTTATTGACATGAACAGCCTGTGGGTCAGATTTGGCCTTGGCTACAGTTTGCCAGCCTCGCTTCCAGACTAATCTTCACTTTACAGTCAGAGGGACTCCAGTTCAGAGAGGCAAATAAGTTTTTCCCTTACGTTGCAGCCAATGAATGATGGAGGTGGGAACCCAGGACTCCTAGGAATGTGTTCATTGTTATTCCCATCACGTCCAGGCAGCAAGGTGCCCAGTGAGCTTTTGGCCAACCCTTTGTCTCAAGACCAGCTTGGACCTGGCTAGTTATGAGGCTGAAGGTTCAAAGGGATGGGATGGACAGACAGACATGTGGGACCTCACAGGGTTTGTCCATTACTAAAATTCAAATTGGAGCCCTCTTTCTTCTACTCTACTGCGTTGCTCTTTGCTGTACTTCTGATGGAAAAACCATGCAATGTGACACTCTAGAGGCCCCAAACTCTGGTAATATTCTAAGGATGATAAAGAAAGTTGGGAGGGGGGAACCTATGGCTGGTGACATAGCGATCACAATATCCTTTGAATTTCAATACTCAGGAAAGTGCAGTATCCCCAGCAACTTACCACATGGACCTGTCATGGTTTTCCTCCTGGAATCTGGTTACTGATTGACATCTTTGGGAGACACATTTTTAGAAGAAATAACATAAAAAGAATTGTTGAATCATGCCCCCCCCCCCGAAAGATAGGTTCATGACCCAGAACCTGTGGGCGTTCTTCAGAAAAAGGGTCATTGTGGATGTAAGTAAGCGAAGGATCTTGGGATGAAGTCATCTTGGACTATCCACGTGGGTCTTAGATGCAATGACACTGTCTTGTAAAAGACAGAAAAGAAGACACACAGGCAGAAGAGGTAAAGCCCATGGGAGGACAGAGGCAGATTTTCACAAGCCAAGGGACCAGGGATGCCAGTGCCTGAAGAGGCAGAAGAAGGGCTCCCTCCCTAGAACCTGTGCAGGGAACACAACCCTACGGAAAACTTGGTTTCAGACTCCTGGCCTCCTGAACTATAAGAGAATACATTTTATTGTTGAAAAGTCCCCAAGTTCAGGGCACCTGGGTTAAGCCTCTGCCTTTGGCTTAGGTCATGATCTCAGGGTCCTGGGATCAAACCCCGTATTGGGCTCTCTGCTCAGCAGGGAGCCTGCTTCCTCCTCTCTCTCTGCCTGCCTCTCTGTCTACTTGTGATCTCTGTCAAATAAATAAATAAAATCTTAAAAAAACAAAAAGAAGCAATGGTGGTGGTGCTCCAGCCAGGTCAAGGAAGCCAAAGCGGCCATCTGATGAGAGTAGAGCCATTGAATGTCTCTGACCAGAAAGACTTGGGTCTGCAAAATGGAGGTTCTCCCCACCTGGCCTTAGGCAGAGGTCAAGGACAAAGGACAAACCCTGCAGTGTGCTGCTTCCAGAACCTGCAGGGTTTTCAATTCCAGAGAGAAGAATACAGAATACCGGAGGATCCAGAGCCAAACGCCCTGGACCCTGGATGTAACGGCTGTTCCCAGCCTCCAGAACTGGTCCAAAGCCAGCAGTGGGTCTGCTCCAGCCACACAGCTGTCTCAGCACAGAAACAGTGTCCACCGTTAAATGCAGGACTCTGGACGGTAGTGTTTCTGCATACAGCAAGAGAGTCTGAAGTTCTTTGGGAGAGAGGAGGGCAGGGGAGAAATCAGGAACCCTGGGCATGCCCATGAAGGCTAGGGGAGCCCGTTGCAGGGAACAACAGCAAAGCCAGTCAAAATGTAGTTGAAGCATGTCCTCAGCATCTGGAGAGCAACAGCCTCCCCTTGGCCCAGGGCATGTCTTCCATGTTTTGCCCCTTCTCGTCTGACCCTGTTTCACCTGTCTCTTTCCCACCATGTCCTGTGGGAATGCCTCTTTGCTCCAAACCAGATCAGAAGCTCCTGGGAGCACTATTCGAAACACAAGTATATTTCCACCCTCTTCAAACATAGCCGAGGGTGGGACATGTAAAGCCTGCATTCACACATTAGTCGTTCATCCACAAACGATTACAGAACACCTTCATCCCCACTCTGTTCTGGGGCTGGGTGACAGAACTAGACAAGAAAGTCCCCTGCCCTCGAGGAGATGATGGAAACACGGTTTCAGCACTTGATCATTTCAGCTCTTGGAAGGAAGGAAGGAAGGAAGGAAGGAAGGAAGGAAGGAAGGAAGTGCAGCAGAACGTGGTAGGGCCAGCAGGCTGGGGGCTGGACATCACGTCTTTGAGAGAGCAACCTGCACTCGGAGGCCCGCAGTTGGGGAAAAGGGCAGCCTTGCGGGTTTAAGGATAAGGAATGTTCCAGGTGGATGCAAAGCCTGGAAAAGGGGGGCGCTTGGTGGGTCCTGGGTCCAGTAGGAAGCCGAGAGTAGCAGCCCCAGAGACCCAGGAAAGCAGGATTGGATGAAGCAGGAACGGAGAGTGAGGCACAGCTGCAGGAAGTGGCTGGGTTCACTCTCAATGGGACAACAGTTTGGGGTGGGGGTGGGGGCAGTGGTCAGATCTGCAGTTTGAAGGGATCCTGGCTGCTATAGGGAAGAATGCATAGCCCAAGGCCAGCAAGGACACAGCAGAAGCCATCAGATGGCAGATTCCGGAGGCGTGGCTTAGGATGGTGGCCATGGCCGGGTAGAGGATGGATTTAGGGTACATATTCATGGGTTGATTTTCATAAACTCCTTTTGAGCAGGCCAGTTGGGGCATTTACCCCCATCCTTCCATCCTGTACCCCCTCCTGGCTGGGTCTTGTATAATTGTCACCCCTCCTTAAAAGGAAAGCCCAGGTTTCCCTTCCTTAATTGGGAGGGAACTGTCCCCAGGAGGCCTTACCATTGGGAGGTCAGTGTGGCTAGTCCAAGGCTGCTGGCCCCAGCTGGCAGGACATCCTCACCTTTCCTGCTGGGGCTGTGTGGGGGGTACCTGTAGGATCCTGAATGTGAGCAAACGTATGTGATTACCCATTCAGCAAATATTTACAAAGCACACGTGTGGCAGCGTGGTGCCGGGACTGGGTGCCGAGCAGTCAGAGAGAGAACCTGCCACCAGGCCCAGCTTCAAGTCTTGTTTGATGCTCATTTGCCATGTGTATTGGAGCAAAATATTTGACCTTCTCCGCCCTCAATGTCTTCATACGTTGATGGCGCAGAAATCCCTAGTTGGCTAGGTTCTTTTTTTTGTTGTTGTTGTTTAAAGATTTATTGACAGAAATCAGAAGTAGGCAGAGAGGCAGGCAGAGAGAGAGGGGAGGAAGCAGGCTCCCTGCTGAGCAGAGAGCCCGATGTGGGGCTTGATCCCAGGATCCTGGGATCAGACCCGAGCCGAAGGCAGAGGCTTTAACCCACTGAGCCACTCAGGTGCCCCAGTTGGCTAGGTTCTTATAACGAATCAAGGAGGAACACAGACAGCTGCACTGATGACAAACAGTAAGTGTGGTGCCCATGGGCCAGCCCCAGGTCTCTGTATGTTTGTTCACTTTGTTCCCACAGCCAGCCCGGGTGCGGGACTGCCGTCCTACAGACCAGGCGCCCAGAGACGAAGTTCCTCATCTGAGATCATGGGACCCATAGGTGTCAGAGCTGGGATCCGAACCTATGCCTCTGGTCCTGGATCTGTGTTTTTATTTATTTATTTATTTGACGGAGAGAGATCACAAGTAGGCAGAGAGGCGGGCAGAGAGAGAGAGAGGGAAGCAGGCCCCCCACTGAGCAGAGAGCCCGATTCGGGACTCGATCTCAGGACCCTGAGATCATGACCTGAGCCGAAGGCAGCGGCTTAACCCACTGAGCCACCCAGGTGCCCTGGATCTGTGTTCTTAACCACAATGGCCACTGCCGCCTAATCCGGGCATTTACCGAGAGCCCCACACCTGCTCGGAGAATGGGAACCCAGGAGCTCCTGGCAGGTTGGGATGAAGCTGCCTAAGAGAGGCCCCTCTGTCTCTGAAATGTACCCTCTGTGAATGAAGGTAAGAGGTGCCCCACACTCTATCCGAGCTCAGGCCGACTAACAGAGAGAGGAACATGCCTGCAGGGGTGCGGGAGGAAAGAGAGGAGAAGAGAGAAGCGCAGCAGGGGCTGTGACCCCCAACCTTCAGCTAAGAGTTTCCCGTGGCCTGCGGAATCCAGCTGAATGACAAGTGGCCTGGGCCGGCTTCCCAGTTCTCGCCGCCTGCCTGGATGCCCCTTTGGAGCCCCGTGCTCTCAGAACACCGCCGGGGCGAGGCACCAAGGAGTCACAGAGCTGTCACCAAGAAATGTCTGTGGGTCCGGGGTCAGGAGAGTGAAGAGAGGCCCACCTCAGGGGGTGACTGGCAGGAGACACTGCCAGGGCTGGAGACTGGCATTTGGGGATGGGGAAGGGGGGATGCAGTCAGGGTGGAGGAGCCTGGAGCAGAAGAAGGGGAGGGAGAGGAGAGCCATGGGCACACAGTTGGGGAGAAAGCTCTGCGAGGTCCAGTGGGAAGGGGAGCTGGCCAGAGAGGACATTAATTTTAGGAACAGCTTCATGTGTAACCAACAGCCTGAAGCCCCAGCAGCCCCACACAGCACGTCCTGGAAATGGTCACCAGAGGCCACGTGCTGTCCCACAGCCCTCCTCTGGCCGGCTGGTCAGCTGCCACCCCATCGCAGAATCGTTAAAGACACACGCAGAGCAGTAATTTGAATTTTCCTCTGGCAAGCCAGAGCTCAGATAGAAACACGGGGACCTACGTCTGGTAATTAGGAACAGACCCAACCCACGTGTGTCATCCGCCAAGCTTGGGCACCCTTCCTTGAGCACTGGGTCGCTCCAGCTGTAAGAAGTTTTCACTTTAATCAAAAGATGCTTTCTCCCATGTAGAACACGGACACGACACAAACTTGACATTTAAGGAGAAAACACCTTTTTCCCTTCGGATAGATTAATTAATTCAGATAAGGTGTCTGATTCAAATATCTAACAGATCGCTCATAAATCAGACTTCTGCGGGAAGCCTGTGATTTTGAAGTGGTCTCAAACTCTTCCCTAAGGAGGCTCTGAATAAATCCAGGAGTAGATGTGGGGTTGGGGTCAGGAACCTGTTGGCCTTCCTCCTTACACTTCGATCACAGCTCGCCTGCCTTTGATGAAGCATCAGCCCCACTCACCCGCTCCCCTAGGATCTCTTCGGGCTCCTCTCTGCACGGAAACAGCCAGAATGAGGTCTTGAATCTGCAGGGCCCTGCTAGGGTCTCATCTGCTCCCTGAGCCTGGTGTTCCACAGTGTCATCAGAGTCTCCAGGGTCCCCTTTGGAGCAACCATTGACTGGCGACAGGGCTGGCTTCTACTCCATTCATAGGGGCTTGCACAGTCCCAAGCCTGGTCATTCAATAGGGCTGTTCTTCCCGGGTCCAGGTGGAGAACAGAAGGCATAATGGAGGGCAGAAGACCTTGAAGAGAACTGGCTTGGCTCTTGCTCCTTTCCCAGTTCCTTCTCCCCAGGTTTGGAGACAGCTTTGTTTTATGATGTCCAAACAATCATGTCTGTTCTTTCTTCCGAGGCACCCGGTGAAATTTTGATGATGTCACTGGCTGCTTTGGAGAACCAGGGACTTCTCACCAGCTAAGCAAAATGAATGTATTGTAACAATGAATAACCACAACTTTAAAGGCCAGTTCAAAGGAATGTCAAAAATGAAATCCTACAGAGAATCTAAGAAAATTTCTAGAGTGAACTTTCCTTGCTTTCCTTACTTATTGAGGTATGTAATTGACATATAACATTATATTAATTTTAAGTGTGCAGCAGAATGATTCAATATTCATATATATCGTGGAATAATCACCATGATAAGTTTAGTTAGCACCCCTCAACATCCATAGTTACAAAACTTTTTTTTCATAATATGATGAGGACTTTAAGATCAACTCTCTTAGCAACTTTCAAATAGTCACCATACTATGCATGTCCCATGAATTAGTTATTTTATAATTATAATAATTGTATATAATTATAATATAAAATTTGTACCTTTTGACCCCGTTGATCTGTTTCACCTACCCCCACCCAGCCCTTGCCTCTGCAGCCACCAATCTGTTCTCTGTACCTCTGAGCTTAGTCTTTGTTCTGTTTTTTAGATTCCACATATAAGCGAGATCACATGGTGTCTGTCTTTCTCTGCCTGACTTATCTCACTTAGCCTAATGCCCTCAAGGTCTACGCATGTTGTTGCTAATGCCAAGATTTTCTTTTTCTTTTTTATGGCTGAATAATATTCCATAAACCACATTTTCTTTATTCATTTATCCATCAGTGGACATTTAGGTTGCCATGGTTACTGTACATAATGCTGCTATGAACATGGGCATTCAGTGAACCTTCTTATATAATTCCCTCTTACAGGAGCCATTTACTAGTGCTCAAGGATGACTCGAGTCCCTCTGCCCAGTACTGTCCCCCTCTGGGGTCACCTAAACCCCTACCCCATCTGTATGTTGCCCAAGGAAGCTGCCATGTTAGGCCCATGTGATGCATGCCCTGCCACAGTTTATTGGTCCAGCGAGAGACACATGACCAAGCTAGGCCAATCAGGTGTTTCCTTGAGACTCCTAGAAATAAGGCAGGAAGAAGGAGGATAGTATTTTCTTTTTGAGCTGTGAGGCTGTGCAATTTAGAAACTGCTGGTGATTCTAAATTACCAGGGGCTGAGAAGGGACTTACAGATGTGAGCAGAGACAGGGGCAACCAGTCTTGGTCGAATCTCCAGTTGTAGTTACTCTTGGAGTCCAGCTGGACTATCGTCAGTGGCTCATAGAGACATTCTAGTGTTCTTATATAGCTCCCCTTCCTTTTCTTACCCTCATTTGCATTGGATTTCTGTCATTTGCGGCCAAAAGGGCTTCCATCCCTGAGAAACCCCAATGGCCTGGCCATCTTGTCTTAAGCTGGGCCTCTCTCCTCTCTCAACTCCTACTCCCTGATATCTGCAGAACATAGGAGTCGGAGAAAAGAATGACACGGTCACATCGAAGGATGCCAGACTCTTCAGTGCCACAAGGTATCTCTGGTCACACTTTGGAATAAGGAGAGAGCCTTAAATGTAACTCATACTTCCTGATCACCAGCCTGGCTTTGCCTGTCCTGCCAAGGGAAGGGTGAGGGAGGGGCCCTCTGCACTAGGAGGGTTTGCCAGGGAGGTCAAAGCACAATAAAGCTGCTGGGGCTCTGGCTGTCCTCAGGGAACAGAAACATGCTGCCTCTAACTTTGAGGGTTCTGAACTTTGTGTGGTGTGACAGAGTGTCTCCTCTACCTTAAACCGTATGGCGGAGAGGTTTGCGAGAAGAGAAAAATGTGTGTGTGTGGTCCTGTACCTGCAAAACTGGCAGCCCCTCTGGGAATTCCTCCTTTTAACCACATCCTTTGCTGTCTAGAGCGCCCACCTGGTCTCAGAGCCAGCCGCCCTCCCCATGCTGTTGTCCACTGTTCCCTGCATGGCGGCAGGCCCTACAGAGCACTCCCTACACTAACCATCGCCCTTGGGACTTGCTTCAATTCCCAAGTCACCACCTGGAAGAAAACAAAAGCCTCATTTGAAGTCTCTCCTGCCTGTTTTTCTTTGAAAGCTGTCCTACAATGCCTCCGTGAAGACTGGCAGCCCGGTTGACTAGCCCCTGCCGGACAACTGTCAGGCTGCTTGAGGGACATTAGGGGAAGTTGACCATGTGTCAATGCTTCTCAGCTCCCACTCACATCAAGGAAGTGATACAGCTGTCACTGGGGCCGACGAGGCGGCTGGCAGGACAGGCCACAGTCACCAGCCCTGCTGTCCAATTAGATGCAAAGCCCCGACCCTCAGGTGTGCATGAGGCAGGGGATGAAGGCCGAGGAGGGCACCCTGTGCCCTGTCTCAGTGGCCTTCTGAGAGTCCCCGGCTGCAGCGGAGCCTGCCTATGGGTACGGAAAGCATCAGGGAAAGCTAACTCTCTCCCATCTGCTCTTCCTTGCCGCCCCTCCCCCTTCCCTGCCTCCTTCTTTCTCCCTTCGCTCGCTCCCTTCCTCTCAGCCTCCCACCCTCTTAAGGTGGATTAGGTGACAAAAAAATACCAGAGGAGTACCTAGAACTCATTTTGGCAGACACGATGAAATATATAAGGTTTGATGAACCGCGGAAATAAAAAACCAGGCGATGGCAAAGAACACTTAATTGTTCCGTTTTAAATGCTTTTAAGAAAGTAGGGTGGTGTCTGGTTAAGTGACATCATTGATTTGGAAACTGTGTTCAGTGTAATAATAGGGGAGACTTGTTGACAGTCCCTGTTCTTCTGATGGAAACGAGGTCTTTCTCCTAAATAAATAAATAAATAAATACACGTGTTTTCCTTGCATTGGAAGCTGAGCCTTGTCTTTGGGTATTTTGTAGAAACAACAGCATTTACTCAGGAGGTGAGGTGGTGGCCAGGGCTGGGGTTTAGCTGGACCTTACCTTCGACGGCTCTCGTGAAGGCTCTGCCTGGTTCACTTGTAGAGAGAGCATAGTCTTTAAAATGCTCCCCAGAGACCTTCCCCTTCTTTGCTCAGAAGACTCTTGAAATGGACATAAGGATATTTTTCATTTTCATCATTGAAACTGCGTTGAGTTTGCTGAAGACTTTCCAACAC
>RCUC01103668.1:0-10390 GCA_003697995.1 Taxidea taxus jeffersonii
CCCCCCCCCTCTCTCTGCCTGTCTCTCTGCCTACTTGTGATTGCTCTCTCTGTGAAATAAATAAACAAAAATCTTTTAAAAAAACAAAAACAAACCAAAAAATTCATACAATTCAATAACAAAAAAATCCCAATCTAATTAAAAAATGGGCAGGATCTGAATAGACATTTTTCCAAAGAATACATACAGATGGCCAATGTGTATATGAAAACATGTTCAACATCACTAATCATCAGGGAAATGCAAACCAAAAACCACAATGAGATATCATATCACATCTTTTAGAATGGCTACCATAAAAAAAGAAGGTGTTGGTGAAAATGTAGGGAAAAGGGAAACTTTGTGCACTGTTGGTAGGAAAACAAATTGGTACAGCCATCATGGAAAAATAGTATGGAGATATCTCAAAAAGTTAAAAATAGAATGGCATATGACTCAGCAATTCCATTTCTGGGTGTCTATCCAAACAAAAACACTAACTTGAAAAGATACATGCACCCCCATGTTCATTGCAGCATTATATACAAGACCTAAGGCATGGAAGCAATATAAGTGTACACTGTCAGATAAATGGATAAAGAAAATGTGATATATATATGTGTGTGTGTGTATGTGAAAATGTGATATATATGTGTGTGTGCATATATATATGTATATATATACATATATATGACATGCCACTTTATACACACACATATGTGTGTATGTGTGTAGTGGAATGTAATTCAACCAAAAAGAAGAATGAAATCTTGTCATTTGTGACAATATGGATGGATCTAGAGGTCAATATGCTGAGTAAAATAAGTCACACAGAGAAAGACAAATACTGCATGTCTCACTGATATGTGAAATCTAAATAAACAAGTAGAGTATCACATTCATAGGTATAGAGAGCAGATTGGTGGTGGCCAGAGGCAGATTGGGGGTGAGCTAATTGGGTGAAGGGAGTCAAAATGTACAAACTTGCAGTTATAAAATAAAATAAGTCATGGAATTTTAATGCATAGCATGGTGACTACAATTAACAATACTACATCATTACATCATTTCTATATCATACTGATGATAGTACAACAATACTATCATCAAATTTGCTAAGAGAGTCAGTTTTAAAAGTTCTCATTACAAGAAAAAAATATTTTGTGACTATGTATGACTATGTATGGTAACGGATATTAACTGTAGTTATTGTAATCACTTTGCAATATATACAAATATTGAATCATTATGTTGTATCCCAGAAACTAACATAGTTATGTCAATTACACCTCAATTAAAAAAAAAAGAAATCAAAAAGAAAAAAAAGAATGCAGTAACTTAAATTAGTAATCCTATTTTCTTGCTTATAATCTTTGGGATGGCTAGGTAAGGCTGCAGGCTTCAGGTTCTGAGCTCAATGATGATGATGGGGTTGAGGGAGGCTCCCGGTGTCCCTTATTTTTAGACCAATGGCTACTTGAGGTATGTGGTCTGTCCATGTGTCTCACTATGCAGCCCAGCCTGAATAATCACCAGCCAACTGGGATATGCCCCTGTCTGAATTATAAATGCTGACATCTCATATGCCAAAGCAAAACATATGATCAAGCCGAACACCAGTAGAGCAGGAATGTATATCTGGAGTATACAGGAAGAAATATTTGCTGAGCAATAATTCAAACTTACACATATGAAGTGCAATAGGAGAGAACAGGGAGGATATTATATAAATCAAAATTCATGGTTTTAAGCCATAGAAACAGACTCTGGCTTATTTAAGCATAGAAGGAATCTATTAAGAAGCTATTCATTAGTATATAGCCTCTTAGAAGCCTTAAAAATCAGTCTCAGAGACCATGCAGCCAAGAACAACTTTCAAAATCACATAGAACTAGGCTGGAGAAGACACTGTTGTTATTGCCAGTAGCACAGACACTCAAGCTACCCACACCTCTGTTTCTAGAACTATTGGCACTACTGCCTCTAGAAACTGGTTTTAGGTTCTTTCTCTCCTGCCGCACATTGTCATAGTTAGCAAGAAAACCATGCCATTAGCTGATGATTCATAATCCAGGGTAGTCATGGCTGACTGATAGATCCTAGATCATGTACACATTCCCTAACTACAGGTGAAGTGGGAAAGCAAGCAGCTGGCATCTTCAATTTCTATAGGGGTGAAAGCCTCTGACCC
Source organism: Taxidea taxus jeffersonii (assembly GCA_003697995.1). NCBI lineage: Eukaryota > Metazoa > Chordata > Mammalia > Carnivora > Mustelidae > Taxidea > Taxidea taxus. Next base: position 2,171 of record RCUC01103668.1, read on the forward strand.
TATAAGAATGGGGAATATCTCAGACATAGGTAGGGGCTCACATACTAGGTGGCAAAAGAAAGAATGAGAAATTTTTTATTATAAACTGGCAGATGAGAGCAGAGATAATCAGGGAAGCCTTCCCAGAGTAGATAAGGTTCAAGTTGAATCTTAAAGAATCAACAGGAGTTAGAAAGGAGTAACACAAAAGGAGTTGAAGGGAGTAACATGAATGAGGAAAACACAATCCATCTAGGGATAAGGAGGTAGTTCAGCATGCATGGCTCAACTACAGTGTATACGGATGGTTGTATGAAGTGGCAGCAGGAGAAGGCGTCATGAGAGTAGGTTGGTGAGAGAAACTGGGGCTTGAGCATGAAGAGCCTTGTATGTCAAGTCAATTGGCCAGGTGGTGGTGCAGGAAATAGAAACTATTTTAAGTATTTCAGATAGAAAGTTATTAAATACAGGGAACTGCAGTATTAGCGAAAGGGCTAGAGGAATATAAATCAGAGGCTGCTGTGATTTCCTAGCTGAGATACAGGGTTCAGGAAGCTCCTGCCATTGTTGCTGATGTTGCCTCCTTTGCTTCATGTCCATGAAGCTGGTGAATAGATACTAATGCTAGTACTCAGCTCTGCAGTTGCTTCTGCCAGTCACATCTGAATCACCTTGTTTGCCAGTAGTAGCTACAATAACAGAAGATGGCTTCTATCTCATTTTCATCTTTCAGATTTAGTGCAGGGCATTAAATTGGCAGAACCCAATACGGCTAGAACTCTAGTGGCAAGCCTGTGTGGGGAATATAGTTGTTTTTTGGTCTGTTTTGTTTAGCTTCCTATCATCTCCAGTTAGAAGGAGAGTGGAATAGAGATTGAAGTAGTTGATCCATAGTATCTACCATACCATGTTAAGGAGCATGAGTTTTGTCTTAAGGACTGTGTAAAAAATGGATCTATTTCTAAAGCATGGATGTTACATACTTAGATTTGCTTTTTAAAAGGGTGTTTTATGGGCGCCTGGGTGGCTCAGTTGGTTGGGCGACTGCCTTCGGCTCGGGTCATGATCCTGGAGTCCCGGGATCGAGTCCCGCATCGGGCTCCCAGCTCCATGGGGAGTCTGCTTCTCCCTCTGACCCTCTCCTTGCTCAGACTCTCTCTTGCTGTCTCTCTCTCAAATAAATAAATAAAATATTAAAAAAAATAAAAGGGTGTTTTATGATGTTGGAAGTAATTAATTGCAGGAGTGTACAATAGAAGATTTTCTCACTCAAGTGTGATAGAGGAAGTAGAAATTAAGAGTAGGGTAAGGTTTGGAAAGATGTGAAGAAGGTAGAACCTTCAGAAGTTGGTACAGGGTTGATGGGTTATGATGGGCATTAGAGAAGAAGAAGCCAAGTGTTGCTCCTAGGTTTCAGGGTTGGACAGTTGAAGGGAAGGCGATATGGCTGAACAAAATGAAATAGAGAAAAAGAGGGGAGCATGATGGAATAAGTGTTAGAGATGTTGAGTTTTTAGGTCCTGTGGGACATCCAAATGGGATTATCAAGTATATGATGTGGCATATGGCTCTGAGGCTTTAGAAAGGGGTGTGCTTTGAAGATATATCTTCTCATGAAAGTAGAGATAAAAGTCAATGTCATAGGAAAATTCAGTAACAATGTATTTGGATAACTAATACTAGGTACTAAAAAAAATAACTCCCAAATCCCAGAGACTTAACATATTAAAGTTTATGTTTCACCTTATAGTCTAGTGAACATTGATATGTTTGTTGGGGGAGGTGTTTCTGTTCCAACAATCATCCAGAAACTCCAGGTTTCTTCTACCTAGTACCTCCAACTGTTTTCTAGGGCTTCGAGGACTCTGGTAGATCTCTGCACAGGACCAACTGAAGAACAAAAAAGGTCTGGGAAGAATGTAAAGAGGTTTTAGAGGCTGAGCTAGAAGTGCTGTTAGCACACAGCTCAAACTATCTGTAGCAAAGGACCACTTTTTAAAAACTTTACAATCTGTTGCAGACTATTACTCTTGTAGAAGACAATAAAGATGTTGTGAAAATGTCAAATTTCTATAAAAGTTTCTAAACATTTTCATTTGCTGTACTTACCTTGAAATGGACCAGAAACAAATCAGAGAACAATACTGGTCTCTGAACCACACTTCCTAGCATTGGTGTAAATTGCTTCTGATGACATTCCACTGGCCTGAACTAGTTACATGCTGCTACTTGAATGTGAAAGGGATGGGAAATGTTCAGAGGAGGAAAGTAAGTGATTATCTCCATCTTTAAGCCACCCTTCTCATCCTAAATATCCTTTTATCTTTTAAGAAGGGTGGCTTTGGAGCTAGCATATTAGCTTAACATGCACACCAGCAAGGGTACATTAGACAAAACCCTACAGAAGGTAGCCTCAGCCTGGTCCTACAGCGGGATTCTGGAGTGTAAGTCATGCCTCAAAGTTGTTCTCACCCAAGACAAGGAAGTTAGGGCTTCCACACTCCTGCATCTATCAGTCCTTGGTTAAAGAGCTGGCATTATTCATGGATCTTTCAGTCTCTGTGAAGGCAGGCAAAGTGGCTCCAATAGCCCAAGAGTAGTCCCCTGAAAAAGAGCTGCAGATCCTGGCTGTTGGAAGTAAAGGCACAATGGAGCTTGCGGCAAAGGGACTACCCAAAAAAGGTGGATAGATACCCAAAAGTAATGGTTGAAGCACGAACCATATAATCTCTGGGGACATGTTTTTTTTTTTAAGATTTTATTTATTTATTTGAAAGACAGAGATCACAAGTAGGCAGAGAAACAGGCAGAGGGAGAGGAAGGGAAGCAGGCTCCCCGCTGAGCAGAGAACCGGATGTGATGCGGGGCTCAATCCCAGGACCCTGGGATCACGAGCTGAAGGCAGAGGCTTTAACCCACTGAGCCACCCATGCACCATGGTTTTAAAAGCTGCCTTATTTCTCTGCTTTCTTACTTAAATCTATCTCTCAATTTAATAGCTGTTTCTTCAATTATAAGACATGTTCTGGGGATCTAATGTATAACCTAACACTGTATTGTATACTTGAAATTTGCTAAGAGTAGATTTTAAGCTGTCTCCCACATACATGCAAAGTGACTGTAACTATATGAGGGGATGGATGTGGTAATTTTTGTGGTAATCATTTCACAACGGATATGCATATCAAATCATCACGTCCTCTTTATATACAATTTTATCCCTTATACTTTAATAAAGCTGGGGAAAAAATAGTAGCTGCTTCTTTGAAGTTATCTGAAACAATAGATACTATCTGAAACAACATGTGTAATCTGATCTTTTCCTAAGGGCTGAGTCATTCTGTTCAAATCCTACTAAGGCTTCTTTGCTCAAAGCCTTTTTTTTTTTTTTTTTTTTTTTAAAGATTTTATTTATTTATTTGGCAGAGAGAGAGAGAGATCACAAGTAGGCAGAGAGGCAGGCAGAGAGGATGGGGGAGCAGAGCAGGCTCCCTGCTGAGCAGAGAGCCCGATGTGGGGCTCGATCCCAGGACCCTGGAATCATGACCTGAGCTGAAGGCAGAGGCTTTAACCCACTGAGCCACCCAGGCGCCCCTGCTCAAAGCCTTTTAAAATATAGCTCTCCGGGCACCTGGGTGGCTCAGTAGGTTAGAGTCTCTGCCTTCAGCTCGGGTCATGATCCCAGGGTCCTGGGATTGAGCCCCGCATCAGGCTCTCTGCTCAGCAGGGAGTCTGCTTCCCTTCCTCTCTCTCTGCCTGCCTCTCTGCCTACTTGTGATCTCTGTCTGTCAAATAAATAAATAAATAAACAAGTAAATAAATAAATATTAAAAAAAAACAACTTTAAAATATAGCTCTCTCTCTTTGGAATCTGGAAGCATTGTGTTCTCAAACTCTGTAAGGCGGCCCAAATGCAGGATTCTATTTTCTTTCTTTTTTTTTTTTTTTTTTGGTAAACTGGTTAATTCTCTTCCATGCTAATCTTTTTCTGGTAATATTTTACAAATCACACATAAAAAATCACCAACATCTACTATTAATATTGTTTTCTGAACTCTTCCCTTCGAGCTAGAAAATATATACTTGTACTGATCTGCCTTCTAAGGTATTGTAGACAACAGTATAGCCACGGGCTAATATGAATCTGGTTAACCAGCCTACTACATGGTTCCTTAATTCCCACCTGACCACTATGCTCAACTAATGCTGCATATTTTGGATTTTTTGTTACAGTAGGCCACTATTTCTGTTATTAATCAGGGTTAGTGAATTTAGTAGCAAACAACCCTCAAAAAACTCAGACATAACTCAGTAAAGGTTTATGTGTTGCTCTAATCAGTACAGTGAGGATCAGTGTAATAGATGTGCTCTTGTGCAATTACTTAAGACCTGTGGCTCTTCCATCCAATGTTACTGCCATCCCCTAGCTCCTCAGAATTTTCTTTTTTTTTTTTTAATTTTTTTTTTAAAGATTTTGTTTATTTATTTGACAGACAGAGATCACAAGTAGGCAGAGAGGCAGGCAGAGAGAGAAGAGGAGGCAGGCTCCCTGCTGAGCAGAGAGCCTGATATGGGGCTCGATCCCAGGACCCTGAGATCATGACCTGAGCCAAAGGCAGAGGCTTAACCCACTGAGCCACCCAGGCGCCCCTCCTCAGAATTTTCTGTATGTGACCACTGAGATGTGAAAAACAGAAAGGAACTATAAATTACTGGAGATTTTAATGGTCAGGCTTAGATTGGGAAATCACTGCCTATGTTGCACTGGCTAAATACAGTCACACGGCCTGATACAGAAGTAAAGGAACTAGGAAATGTGGGTTTCCTGGGTATGCAAGAGGAAAGTAAGATGGTGAGTACTTACCATCTTCTCCACCACAGTTAGAATGCTTTCACTTGTAAATAACAGAAACCCCAATTCAAATTGGCTTTGTCAGAGAGAAGAACTTTTCTCTACCCTCTTAGATTTACTTTTTGGGGGCTTGTGAATTAAACCTGACAAAAGGACGGGTTAGCAAGAGAAAAGACAGATTTTAATCACATACTAGGTAAGGGAGTTTACCAAGATATGTGACTCAAAGGAGTGGTTAGAAATTGGGGCTTATATACCATTTTAATAGGTAGACGGGAGGGGAGAGGGCACTTATGTGAAAACAAATGGCTTCGTAGAAAGGGTGTGGGGGAGAGAGTGCACTTATGGGAAAACAAGTGACATTTAGGAAAGATAAATGGGCCCTTTGGAGAATAGATGGGAGATATGATAGTTTTGGGACAATGACTCTTTAGGTGTGGTGACAATTCTCATTGTCTCTGGTGATAAGAGCCAATCTTCCCTGGTTGCTGCCTGGAAGGAGATTTATGACAATTGAGTTCTTTTGGGAGGCTTTGCTTTCAGGCAGATAAGAGATTTCAGAAACTCAAATCCCTTCAGCTAAAAATAATTTTTATGTCACAGAGGCTTATTCTGGACCCCTTCAGCTTAAAAAGAAAAGGGGAATTTATTTGCTCATATAACAGAGAAGTCTAGAGGTAGCATAGGGTTCAGACTGGGTTTGATTTGGAGGCTTATTATTGTGTTTCTTTCTCTAAGATGATTCACCCAGCCCTTCCTCCTCTACCTATTAGCTTTATCATCAGTTGGCTCTCCTTAGTAGATAAAAAGTTGTAGCTCTTTCTGTATTCACATTCTAATGTTAATAGCCATATCATTCAGAGAAAGAAAAATCTCTTTTTCCCACAGTCAAACAAAAATCCTGGGCTTCACTCTGATTGGTTTCTGAAACAAAAACAGTTTCAAAGGGAGGTAAGGGTGTTTCTAATAGTTTTAGGCTGGCTGGACCACTCTTGGAATTAGGGGTGGGTAATGGTTATTCCACCCAAATTACATAGGTGAGCACAGTGGAGATGTGAAAATGGAAGCTGGGCAATCACCTATATCCATTACAGTCAGGGAAGAGTGTGGAGCATGACCTCGCTTAAGGAGAATAAGTACTATGAGGATACTTAAAGAGTAGGTACAGAATGTTAAGGGGCATGAAATTGTCAATTCAGAGAAAGAAACTCTTAAAAAATGACAGGAAAGTGTGAACAGTAAGTTAAGAGAACCAAGAGAGTCATGTTCTACCAGCCAAGGAAGAAGTTTTAAGGATGCAGTCATCAAAAAAGTCATCTAAATTACTTCATGCATGTTGATTTCATACTCATTGGAAATCTTTTATAATTTGACTTCTCATGTAAGTGTTTCCTTTGAGTGAAAATGTGTTACCCAGAGTTTTCTTGTCTTCAGGGCAGATATGCTTGTCATGAAAGAAAAAAAAAAAAGGAATAAATTTAAATTTTGGGTTGTACATCAGTCTCTAGTAGGTTTGGTTGACATGAATCATCCCCTCAATTTAAATTAGCTCTAGGGTCTAACAACATTTTCTGTCTCTACATCTGGGACCAAACTATAGAGCACAGAGTGAAATCTGCAGTTCATTTACATTACCATAACATGCTTTGCAAACCATTAGAACTATATTTGAGTTACAAGGACTTAAGAATATGGCAAGATTTTTGAACTTCTAGATTTCCAGTTTGGTATTTTGATTATTCTTTTCCTATAAAGCTTTCAGGGCAAGAAAGAGAAAGCTGGATAGATTAACTCGGGCACAGTTGGGGGACTGTAGGTCATGGTTACCTGTAGCCTTTCCGAGTCTAGGAATAATTTAAATGGTCTTTTGGTGAGATTGATCTGGGGATGGTAATCAATAAGGAAGTGACTGTAATGCTAAGCACCATAGAAAAGCTGGGGGGGGGGGGACACGTCTGGATGAGAAAGAAGAAACCAAATCAAACAGAAGAATTAGTACAATTCAGTGATGGGTTTGTGTGGTGACTGGTGTGTTAAGGATCTAAGGAAGCAAGAGTGCTCTTGTTAAGACAACTGGGAGAGGAAACTTCCCTTACAGATCAGCATATAAGATGTAGCAAGTATTTATGCAGGCAGTATTTTGCTAAGTGTTCTTGTAAATGCATTTATTTTAACCTTTTTTTAAGTGATTACAGGGATCCATACGGCAGAGTTAAGAATTAAAGGAGACACTTAAAGTGAAATCGTATGTTTGAAACAAATATGGGGAAATTAGCCAATTATTAAAAGAACCCGACTTGACTTCTCCTCTGGCTTAGGTCTTCGCCCCTCCTGCACAGTATTTCTTTGTAATGGCGCCTCTCTTCCTAGACCCTCTTACTTTCCAAGCCTGCGAATACTAGCTGTTACGCACAGGGAGGACCCGGAACTCACGTTCCCACGCCTACACCTACGGTGCAGCCCTGACTTCGGGATCGCTGCCTCCCGCGGGCGGGCAAACAGAAAGTAGGTGGCCACCCACAGCCTCGCAAGGCCCAACCCTGGCCCTCGCCCGCGGCGGGCGCGTGGCGGGACGCCGCGGCCTTCGAGGGCCTGCGGCGCGACGCACATGCCCGCGCCCGCCTCCCGCGTCGGCGAGAAGAAAGGGAGCCCGGACGCGAGGAGGCTGACCCGGAGCCTACCCATGAGGCAGCGCGCCGGCTCCACGAGAACCCCCCCCTTCCCACGGCTCAGCTGCTGCTCCGCAATGGGAGCCGCTGCCGTCGCCGCTGTGTAGTTTTTCGTGCTCCTCCTTTTCCTCCTCCTCTTTCTCCTCCTCCTCAGGGCCCCAGTCAGGCCGATCCGCTCCGCTCACGGTAAGCGCCCCCCGCCCCCGCCCGCCCCGCGCTGCAGCAGGCAGAGGCCCTCCCGCGCGGCCTGCGCCGCCTCACTCCGGGGGCGCTGGGCCGGGGGTGTCGAGGCCGGCGCGGTTTCGCCCAGGGCGCGGGGGAGGGGACCGGCTGCGCGGCGGCGGCCGGACCGCCATCTTGCGCCGGCCCTGGCGGGGGAGGGATCCCGGCGCGACGCGGCAGACGGCTTGGTGCGGCAGGCCGGAGCCGCGCAGGCCTCCGCCACTTCTTCCTCCGTCTCCTCCTCCGCCTCCTCCGCCTCTTCCATATTCTCCACCTCATCCACCTCGGCACCCAGGGGCCGTGCGCCTGTTTGCCCCCAGCCTGGGCTTGGCTTTTCTCTCTACTGCTCCCTTTGGTCCGCCGTACATTTTGTGCCGATGTTTGGCGGGACTCATGCTTCCCAAACAACGCTCACCGCAGTTTCTTCATGGTAGACGGAGACCGGAGGGGGTTCCGAACTTCCAGGCATCCGGGGCTCGAGGGCCCCTGTCCCCCCCC
>RCUC01103670.1:0-10880 GCA_003697995.1 Taxidea taxus jeffersonii
AGGTATGTACATGCACATACGTATACCTTAGTCTGCCCCCTACACAAGGAATACAGCAATGCCAAGTTGTTTTGGAGGGAGTTTGTTTGTTTAGATATGGACATTAATTTTTTTTCAGTCTATGATTTTAAAAACAAATGTGTGAGGATTCCTAATTCCAGAAAGATGGAGTGCACATACCTCTTTCTGCTCTTCTCACTACTGCCACTAATAATCCTGAGCATTACGCATTAAACACACATACAAACCTGAAAGGTAGAGAGAAGGAGGCAGACTATCTAGGATTTCAGGGTCATGGATGGATGCGGTGGTGGTCCCTAGGGTCTTCTTCTGTCTCATGGATCCCAGACTTGGAGATTAAGAAGCCCTCACCCCAGAAATACTAACAAGTGCAGATGAAGAACCAGCTCCAAGGACAATCTGCTCACTGTTCCCAGACTTTTGGCTGGAAAGGGGCATGTATTACATAGTAACAAGTCTATGTCCCCCAAGCACAGCAGAACAGCCTTGGACTTCCACCCGCCTTGGACTTCCACCTGCTCTTCACTATCCCCATGGGCTGGTGTCAGGAACTTTCTCGCCATCACCCAGGGTAATGAGCACACCCCTTTCCACATGTCTGCGGTGGCCATGGGGAGCAGGAACTCACATCCTGCCCAGAATGAGGACCCCCACTCTCTCCATGGAATCTAGTAACGGAGCCTACCCAAACAGCACATTCAAAGAGGATCCAGAATCCCCTCAACCCTGCGCACATTATATGCAGAAGAACCAAAGGAAATTCACAGAGTAAAAACGCAATGTAAATATTAAAAACTCAACACATAAACTCAACAGAAGAAAAGTAACGACGTGAATGGAAAGATGAGGAGAAGTCACCCAGTGTGTGTAGTGGAGGGACCGTGAACTGGAGAGGGAGATGGGCTGGAAACACATTTGAAGAGATAATGGCTGAAAACTTCCCAAAGTTGGGAAAAGACATAGATATACAGATTCAAGATGAGCAACAAGCAACAGACAGAAATAACCCTGCATGTACCATGTACATGTACCATGTATGGACACAACATGAATCTTGAAGATCAAGGACAAAATTCCTTCTTCTGAGTTATGAGATCTCCCAAGGCTCTCGGTCTGCTCCTCCAGGAAGGAGCCCCGCACTATGAGGGTTCAGGGTGTCCACCTATTGCAAGAGCCCAACCCAGGCCCATGTGGTATATATTAGTCATTTCCAAGAACATGGATTTCTGGCGGTGTATCAGTGTGTGGGGCACTGCGTCTTCCTCAACAGCTCAGAGAAGTGAAGGTTGCTCAGCACTGGCAGAGGACATCTCCTCCACACAGAATCTGCCCCAGGCTCCTCTACCCTGCAGACAGTCGGGCAAGTACTTACCAAATCTCACAGGACCTAATTCTTCAACAACAACAAAACCAAAAGTTACATGGCTTTGTAGCAATCAGACAATGGTGTTAAGAAGGAAACCTGTGCCCTGGACACTGTTAGTTCACTATTGGGGCCATGGCAGTACTGAGAAAGCATGTAATGCAGTGCATTACCCTCGTCCGTGCCTTAGCTATATTTGTGTGATGTGAATCACTGGGACCGTTCTTTATAGCTGCAAGGCATATATCCAGACCAGCCTCCTGTCTGCAGAACAAGCAGCTTCAGTTACCGAATCTACGCTTTGTCCTACTGAACGGTGTGGGACTAGGCACGCAGTAATGAGGACTTTGTTAATCAGTGTCCCAGGGAAGACAGCATCATACCTACAACCTGTGTCCAGCCCTGAGACTCCAGCCAGGAGCCCGTGTCTGACCTGGACCGTTGGAGACTCTGCACGTCACTGCCCAGGCTCACGGGACTTGCCAGGAGATCTAAAGGAACGCACAACACAGTTTTCAGAACCAACATCCTGGCACTATAATCCTGATCTGGTCCTCCAAATCTCTCTCCCGGGTCTGCCATCATTCACAACGCTGCTTGCATTCCTCGGGCGGCCATGTGATCACAGCACCCTGTGGGGGACAGTGTGTCTACAAGCATGGCAGGATACTTGAGATAGAATATTGAAAATTAGTCTATATGATAAATAAGGTTTATGCCAGATGGGTCCAAAAATGTTTGTTGATGCTTGAGATGAGAAGGTAAGGAAGGAACTAGTGATGTTTTGCTTTCATATTTCCAGTTTCATTTCCTCAAAGAATTTTAGGATTCTGTGGGACAGGAGTGGTCCTTCTACCCCTCCTCAGGACACGGGCTGTCCCCCGCTGTGGGAAACTGACCTCTCCCACAGCATCTAGAGGTTTATAGTCTAAAATTTAGAATATTTCATATATGTTTAATTTAAAAATGTGAGCCGAGCTATGACCTACTGACCTTGAAAGAAAGCACCACCTGCTGATTTTTATACACACACACTTCTTCAAGTGTCCACTGAGGTCCTACCAGAAGTCCAACTTCCTTAAATGTATAGAAAGATTGCTATTTAAATATTGGAAATCACAAGTGTTGCCTTGCTTCGAAACCGTTCTTTTGATCCCAGGATGCTTCCTTGACGCCGTGTGTATTTGCATGTACGTGTGCATGAAACACATGCTGTTACGCATGCGATGGAATCTGAATCAGTTCTGGATTTTCATTCTGCAGTGCATTTCAGGAACCCACAGGCAACATGATGGAGGATGATTTAATTGCCTTTTTATTTTTATTTTTTTAAAGATTTAATTTCTTTCCTTGGGAGAGAGAGTGCCAACATCCGGCAGAGGAGCAAAGGGAGAGAGAAGCCACCTCTGTGCTGAGCAAGAGGCGGCCCGGGGCTCAATCCCAGGACTCTGAGATCAAGACCTGAGCTGAAACGCAAGTTAGACCCTCAACCAACTTCCATTTTAAAATATTTTCAAGTCACGTGAGCTCTATTTCTAAATATGCTCGTGAAATAAAAGCTGTATGATTGTGTCCAACTCTCCAGAACACACACAGAGCCACTCTCCCCAAGAGCCAGGACCGCCAGAGACTGTTTCGTCTTTCCTTCCAGGGCAGGGTCCAGGGTCCGGGGCGCCTGTGCGGGTCACGGAAAGCACTTCCATCACTTTCCGCTGAAACGCTCCGAAACCACAAAGTGACATTCTACTCATCCGACACTCACTGAAGACATCCCCCGTGCCAGCAAGTACGCCGGGCGCTGAGAAAGGAATGACAGGTCCATTTAAGATGCCCGGGCGGGGCCCCATCCGGCGGAACAGAGCAGGCGGGCTGTCGTCCCAGGGAGGACAGGGCGAGAACACGGTCGGGCCCAGCCGCGGGCAAGCGTCGGAGAAGGGAGGAGCAGGTCGTGTGCGCTGCGCCAGGGACGCGCCGGCCACTCGGTCAGCGGCGCGGGGGGCCAGAGGACCGCACCCGGAGGAGGAGAGCGACGCCGCCAAGGGCCTCTCCGGCTCCGGGCAGCGCTGCCGGTGCGCGGCCCCGGGAAACACAGCAGCGGAAGGGGCGGGAGGCCGGGCGGGCGGATCGGCCCGGGGGTCCCGTGGGCTCCGCAGCCAGACAGCCACGCGGAACCCCGCGCCCCAGCGCTGCGCCCCGGCGCTCGGAAAGGGGATTCGTAATCAGCCCCGTGATAATCCGTCCTCGGCCTTGGTAGTTTCCGTGGTGACGCGGGATCTGGTGGGCAGATAAGGAACCTGAGCTCGCCCAGGCCCGAAGAATCCGCGTCGGGCGGGGGCGCCTGCGGGTCTCCCTCGCGCAGCCCCCGCCGCCGGGCGCGCACGAGCCGCAGGCAGGGCCCAGGGAGGCCGTCTGCGAGCCGGGCGGGGGGCGGACACCCACCGGCGGGGCCCAGATGTGTCTGACGAGCCCGGTGTGGCAGGAGTGTCCCCTTGAGCAGTTCTGACGCCCCCGCACGACGCTGCTGCAGGTCAGCGGGGTCAGTACCGCGTCGCGACTGTGTGTCCCACCAAAGAGGAGGACAAAGCTGGGAACACACTGATGTGCCCTTTCTACGCTAGAGCAGAATTCTAGGAAAACAGTAAGACACCAGAACAGTGTAGGTGTAGAAGCAAAGCGTTGTCCGCGTCGACGGTGGAAGAACGGAGCCTCTTGGAGCGCGTTTATGGAGACACCAGACTTGGGGCACTTACACGTGGACGTGCGCGCTCGGTGCGGGCACACCGGGTCTCGAGCGAGGACCGCAACAGGCTGATGCGCGCAGCCGCCCCTCCCGTGCTTACCATCGTGCGGTGAAGAACGCAGACTGCAAACCGGAGGGAAAACCGGGTGCCTCCGTGCCGGTGGCCGGAGGACTCTGAGCTAGACCCGCTTGCTTCCCGCGGGTACCGTCCTCCCTCTCTCTCGGCGCGGACACGCACACACAGACCCCCTTGCCTGTACCCATTGGGCATTTCGTCGCAAACCTAATCCTAACGATACTAATCTATTTACCTGAGAGTAGGAAAAGGAATAAATGTTACAACACATTAGAATTTCTGCTCTCTCAGTATATTTAACGGGAAACCAAATTAGTGAAAATCAGTTGGAGCAAATTCAGTATCTCAAAAGGGTTATGTGGGTTTTTTGTTTTAAACAGAGCACGCAGAGATGGTATTGAAACAAACATAAGGTATGGATCCTGGAATGTAGAGGACGATATTTGAATTAATGCTTTTTATTTAAAACTTTCAGAAGGAGGAAAGGCATTTCCTGCCCATGTACTGAATGCCAAGCATGATGACTCATGTTTACATACGCCATCTCACAGTTTAAAAAATTGCTTAATCTTCATAAACCCCAATGAGGCAGATACTGTCATCCCCATTTTACTGTTAGAAAAAGTCTCTGGGAAGATGAGGATGGACATAGCCCAGGACCTGGTCTTCAAATGCGTTCTCTCAGTCCTGCCGTGAGGAGTGCAGATGGCCAGTGACCCCCGTGAGGAGCAAGCATAGATCTTAGGAGCAGAGGCCTTTGGTTCTCACACCTTGGTGCACTTCCTTATTCTCTCAAATACTCATTTTTTGTGTGTTTAGAATGTGAAGAATAGAGATTTACTGTAAGATTAAATAATAGGCATGTAAAATATAGTGCAGTATCCCACATAACTAAGTACAATTATTAAGACAAATGTTTGATGCTTCTTATGACCTCACTATTATCACCAGCTCAGTATTTTTTGAGGATATTTTATTTTGCCTGCAATTTTAGCTGCATTTTACAGCACTGGCCTCTGAGATTTCTGATTTAAGTCCTGGTCCCAGGGAAAGGATAATAAAGAGGCTTTGGTGGGCCCAAGAATCTAGTAAAAAAGTAATAATTGTGCCCACCTGTACAGTTTTGTGACGTTTCTGAGAACCCTAGGTTTTGTGTGTATTCAGAGCTATCTGAATCACAGATTTGCATAGATTTTTATTTCATTGGGTGACTAGTAATTTCCAATATGCTTCTTTTTGTGCAAACAGTCAAAGAAAAAATAAACCAAGGGGTAAGACATAACCCCTTTTTAAGCCATGGCTAAAGTCTCAACAGAAGTAGCCTAAGCTAATTTTTTAATGATAATTTTAAGCCTATGGTTTGAGTGAGATCTTTAAAACTTTACTACCCATGTTTGCCCCTCCTTTCAAAGTAAAAACCAGTGGACTCCACGGGTTTATACTCTCATCCCAAGTAAGGCTTGGTCTTCCAAAGTGAGTCCGTGCTGTGCTTTTGAAGTGTGAAGAACAGGTTGGCTCTCGAGAGGCTGCTCATCCCAAACAAGACCATCGCTGATGCTCAGCCTTTCCAGGCACATGATAACTTTCTCGATAGGCCTAAGTCCAACATCTGGTGTCACTTATTTAAACGAATTATGACATTGCAGACAAGTTCACAACAAGAAGAATTCTGTCCCAACAGCACATCTGCCAGCCCAGAATACGGTGGAAGGAGGACAAGACTGAGCAGCTATGAGCTTCTCCTAAACCCCCACCTTGTAGGAACCAATGTCACAGACATTCTCAGTTTTTGTGCCCTCGTCTTCGAAGTGACCTGTGTTTGATTCCCCCAGTAGGATTTCTGTTGGTATCTGGGACAGCAAGAGGACGGGCAAGGTGGCAGAAGCCATGGGCCCTGCTACATAGGTGAGTGGTCCCCTGGGTGACCCTACATCTGCTCCACGAGGAGCTCTGTCAGGGTCCCGGTAAGAGAGGGGCTGCTTCAGACAGAAAGTCCTTCTCCCTCTGTCCTCCAAGAGGCTCCCTCACCACAGCTGAAAAGAAAGAAAGGTAGCCATTGGTCTTTCTGGTACACCATGACCATCACCCAAGACAGTGAATCTCTGAAATGTTAATGGTGTCTCTGTTATGGAGAGGCCCTCCTGGGTTATTCTTCTGGCCACTCAGGATTTGAGAAGTAGTCGACCATATAGTATCAGTGTGGCACACACAGTGCCTGGCACACAGGAAGCCCTCAGGGCATCATTTTGTGTGAAAAACATTGCAACAACCAGAACCCACTAGAATCACATTGCTGTTGATCTTGTTTACACTGTATCGCCCGGTGTTCCCAGCATCCTCACTTCTGCTGCATCCTGAGTGTGCTCTCACCTTCCACGGGCAGGCGCCTCTTCCTTGAACTGGCCTGGCTGGTCTCTTGTCCGGGTTCCAGGTGGAACACTGAATTGCCTTAGTGAGAAGGACCAGACCACCTTGAGGTTGTCTGCAGCTTTCTACACAGGGTTCATGCGTGTCGACGTTTCCTGTGTTCCTGGGAAGTGTGACATCATTGATGTGTTTTTGTCTTGTTTCCCATCTCGGGGGGATTTGAAGAGTTGGAGGCAGGTGGTGTGAAGGAGGAGCTGGCAGTGAGGAGTCAGAAGAAGGGGACATGGTGTTCCCACCATCCAAGCTGTCAGAGGGGACATGACAGCAAGAGTGTGTGTTCACCTCAGGCTGCACACAGCTACGGCTTTGTGCAGAGGTCACCCCACCATGTTTGTTGCAGACTGTGAGATATCGGGGGCCCACCAACAGCAGTGGCTGCTCTTGGGTAAACCATTCGCCACAGCACAGTTAGCCCAAAATGAATACATGAATACGTGTGTCTCTCTCTTTTTTTTTAAGTGAACATACAATGTATTATTTTCCCCAGGGGTACAGGTCTGTGAGTCGCCAGGTTTACACACTTCACAGCACTCGCCATAGCACACACCCTCCCCAGTATCCATCACCCAACCACCCTATCCCTACCCCCACTCCAGCAACCCTTAGTTCGTTTCCTGAGATTAAGGATCTCTTAAGGTTTGTCTCCCCCCGATCCCATTTTGTTTCATTTTTCCCTCTCTTCCCCCCAAAACCCCTGCTCTGCCTCTCAAATCCCTCATATCAGGGAGATCATATGAGTATTGTCTTTCTCTGATTGACTTATTTCACTTAGCATGATACCCTCTAGTTCCATCCACATCATTGTAAATGGCAAGATTTCATTTCTTTTGATGGCTGCATAGTATTCCATTGTATATATATACCACTGCTTCTTTATCCATTCATCTGTTGGTGGACATCAAGGTTCTTCCCATAGTTTGGCTATTGTGGACATTGCTGCTGTAAACATTCAGGTGCACATGCCCCTTGGGATCACTACATTTGTATCTTTAAGGTAAATACTCAGTAGTGAGATTTCTAGGTTGTAGGGTAGCTCTATTTTCAACTTTTTGAGGAACCTCCATACTGTTTTCCAGAGTGGCTGCACCAGTTTGCATTCCCACCAACAGTGTAGGGGGTTCCTTTTTCTGCATCCTCGCCAACATCTGTCGTTTCCTGACTGGTTATTTTTAGCCATTCTGACTGGTGTGAGGTGGTATCTCATTATTATGATGATTTGTATTTCCTGATTCCTAGTGATGTAGAGTACTTTTTCATGTGTCTGTTGGCCATCTGGATGTCTTCTTTGCAGAAACGTCTGTGCATGTCCTCTGCCCATTTCTTGATTGGATTATTGGTTCTTTGGGCATTGAATTTGATAAGTTCTTTATAGATTTTGGATACTAGCCCTTTATCTGATAGGTCATTTGCAAATATCTTCTCCCACTCTGTCAGTTGTCTTTTGGTTTTGTGGACTGTTTTCTTTGCTGTGCAAAAGCTTTTGGTCTTGATAAAGTCCCAATAGTTCATTTTTGCTCTTGCTTCCCTTGCCTTTGGTGATGTTTCTAGGAAGACGTTGCTGTGGCTGAGGTCAAAGAGGCTGCTGCTTGTGTTCTCCTCGAGGATTTTGATGGACTCCTGTCTCACACTGAGGTCTTCCATCCATTTTGAGTCTATTTTTGTGTGTGGTGTAAGGAAATGATCCAGTTTTATTCTTTTGTATATGGCTGTCCAATTTTCCCAGCACCATTTGTTGAAGAGACTGTCTTTTTTCCATTGGACATTCTTTCCCACTTTGTCAAAGATTAGTTGACCATAGAGTTGAGGATTTATTTCTGTGCTCTCTATTCTGTTCCCTTGATCTATGTGTCTGTTTTTGTGCCAGTACCAACCATACTGTCTTGATGATGACAGCTTTGTAATAGAGCTTGAAGTCTGGAATCGTGATGCCGCCAACTTTGATTTTCTTTTTCAACATTCCCCTGGCTATTCAAGGTCTTTTCTGTTTCCATATAAATTTTAGGACTATTTGTTGCATGTCTTGGGAAAAAAATTTGAAGGTATTTTGATAGGGAATGCATTAAATGTGTAGATTGTTTTAGGTAGCAGAGACATTTTCACAATATTTGTTCTTCTAATCCATGAACATGGAACATTTTTTCATTTCTTTGTGTCTTCTTCAATTTCTTTCATGAGTACTTTATAGTTTTCTCAGTATAGATTCTTTGCCTCTTTGGTTAGGTTTATTTTTAGGTATCGTATAGTTTTGGGTGCAAATGTAAATAGGAATCAACTCCTTAATTTCTCTTCTTCTGTCTTACTGTTGGTATATAGAAATGCAACTGATTTCCATGCATTGATTTTATATCCTGGAACTTTACTGAATTCCTGTATGAGTTCTAACAATTTTGGAGTAGAGTCTTTTGAGTTTTACACATAAAGTATCATATCATCTGCAAAGAGTGAGAGTTTGACTTCTTCTTTGCCAATTCAGGTGCCTTTAATTTCTTTTTGTAGACTGATTGCTGAGGCTAGGACTTCTAGTACTCTGTTGAATAGCAGTGGTGATAGTGGACAGCCCTGATGTGTTCCTGACCTTAGGGGAAAAGCTCTCTGTTTTTCCCCGTTGAGAATGATATTCACTGTGGGTTTTTCATAGATGGCTCTCAGGATATCGAGGTATACACCATCTGTCCCTACATTGTGAAGAGTTTTTAATCAAGAAAGGATGCTGTACTGGGCACAGGGGTGGCTCATTAAGCATCTGCCTCTGGCTCAGGTCATGATCCCAGGGTCCTGAGATCAAGCCCCGCATCAGGCTTCCTGCTCCGTAGGAAGACTGCTTCTTCCTCTTCCACTCCTCCTGCTTGTGCTTCCTCTCTTCCTGTGTCTCTCTCTGTCAAATAAATAAATAAAATCTAAAAAAAAAAGGATGCTGTACTTTGTCAAATGTTTTTTCAGAATCTATTGAGAGCATCATATAGTTCTTGTTATTTCTTTTATTAATGTATTATTTCACATTGATTGATTTGTGGATCATGAACCAACCTTGCAGCCCAGGAATAAATCCCACTTTGTTGTGGTGAATAATTCACCATAACCATTGGATCCTATTGGCTAGTATTTTGGTGAAAATTCTCGCATCTGTGTACTGTTGGGTCCTATTGGCTAGTATTTTGGTAAGAATTTTCGCATCTGTGTTCATCAAGGATATTGGTCTGTAAATCTTTTTGATGGGGGTCTTGTCTGGTTTTGGGTTCAATATAATACTGGCCTCATAAAATGAGTTTGGAAGTTTTCCTTCCATTTCAATTTTTTTGAACAGTTTCAGGAGAATAGGTATTAATTCTTTTTTAAATGTTTGGTAGAATTACCCTGGGAAGCCATCTAGCCCTGGGATCTTGGGTGTTGGGAGAGTTTTGCTGACTGCTTCAATCTCCTTACTGGTTAGGGGTCTGTTCAGGTTTTCTATTTCTTCCTGGGTCAATTTTGGTGATTTATATGTCTCTAGGAATCTATCCATTTCTTCCAGATTGTCAAATTTGCTGGTGTATAGTTGCTCATGATATGCTCTTATAATTGTTTATATTTCTTTGGTGTTGGTTGTGATCTCTCCTCTTTCATTCATGATTTTATTAATTTAGGTCCTTTCTCTTTTCTTTTTGATAAGTCTGGCTGGGGGTTATCAATCTTATCAATTCTTTCAAGGAACCATCTCCTAGTTTCATTGATTTGTTCTACTGTTCTTTTGGTTTCTATTTCTTGATTTCTGCTCTGATCTTTATTATTTCTCTTCTCCTGTTGGGTTTGGCTTCCTTTGCTGTTCTTTCTGCAGCTCATTTAGGTATAGGGTTAGGATGTGTGTTTGAGACCTTCTTATTTTTTTAGAAAGTCTTGTATTGCTATATACTTTAACCTCAGAACTGCCTTTGCTGTGTCCCTAAGATTTTGAACAGTTGTGTTTTCATTTTCATTTTTTCCATGATTTTTTAAATTTTTCTTTAATTTCCTGATTGACCCATTCATTCTCTAGTAGGATGCTTTTTAGCCTTCATGTATTTGATTTTTTTTTTTTCAAATTTCATCTTGTGATTGAGTTCTAGCTTCAGAGCATTGTGGTTTGAAAATATGCAGAGAATGATTCCAATTTCTTGATACTGGCTGAGACCTGATTTGTGACCCAGGATGTGATCTATTCTGGAGAATGTTCCATGTGCACTAGAGAAGAATGTGCATTCTGTTGCTATGGGATGGAATGTTCTGAATATATCTGT
>ML097417.1:0-25867 GCA_003697995.1 Taxidea taxus jeffersonii
TATACTGTAAAACAAGGGTCTTAATCTATTTGAGGACAGGATAGTTAAGAGAAGTCTCTGAAGAGGGGACAGGCCTGAAAGATAAGAAGCCAGGGAGAAGGGGTGATTGGTAGGTTCAGGAGAGTGTTTTAAACATTATGTTTAGAAACTCCCAAATGAGAGAATATTACATTTTTGAAGAATAGAATAAAGTTTTCTATGACTGGGGTATAGAGGACAGAAGACAGAGATGCACAAGGTGAGAATGTAGAGGTAAGGCAGGTTGTATTAAGGCATTTGGATTATTGTAAAGGCAACAAGTTACTGAAGGATTTAAAGCATGCCCCAATTTAGTTTGCTTGTACATGTATCATAATGTTTGAAAAAATTTGAAGCTTCATGCAATATACCTCTTTTTAGGGTATGTATTTTGGTCATGCTTTGTATTCACTGTGGACCCAATGGATAGTAAAGGGAAAATCTTTTCCAAAATAAGAGCCACTTAAAAGTACATTATGGATGTTACTGAAGATAGAGATCTTCTCTTCATCTGTCTATTCATCCATCTATCTATCTATCTATCTATCTATCATCTATCATCTATCATCTATCTATCCCAGCATTCTGATAAGAATATAAATTGGCTAAAACAGATGGTATGTACAAATTATCAAGGTTGAGATCCTTCTCTAAAGCACATTAACTAATGCATGGAGTAAATAGGATTATTTCCCCATGGATGTCTTGGTAGAAGGAGTTGGAAATGTGAGTTTTGAATAAGAAGGAGACAATGAAATTGGCTATCTGGGTTAGAGGTTCAGATAACAAATGTATTTTGTAATTTTTTCTTTGTTTTTAAATTGTGTTCTGCAAAAGAAAATGGAAATGCACTATGTGGTCATTCATGTACATAATCTATCTAGAGTAAGAACCCAGTGCTTATCAAATGAAACTTGTTTTGTTGGTTTTTACCCACTTGCCTTATATGGTGCTATCCATGAAGATTAAATAGCTATTAATTATTAATTATAATATCAATGGTGGGGGAGTCAGAAATTATGAAAGATTTATGTATTGGTTAGTTTATTCTTTAAATAATGTATTCATTCAGTAAATATTTGGCGCTTACTACAAGCAAGAGCGTGTTAAAGAACATGTGAGGAATAAGAGGGTGTACAAAACATATACAGTCACAAACAGCAAATGTCATGAAGAGAATGTACATGGTCCTTTGAGATTATGTAATGAAATGACCTGATGTTGCCTGGACAGGAAAGTTTCCCTGAAGAAGCAATGGTTGAACTGAGATCTGAAGTATGAATAGATGTAGCTAAGCTAAGGACAGAGGGCATGAAAGTTTAGCAGGTACATAAACCCTGTTTTTGAGGGAGCAAGGCATATCCAAAAGCTGAAGGTTGATGAAGAGTGAGCTTAAGAGTGTTGAAGGATGAGGTTAGAGTGGTAGACAGGGGCCATACCATGCAGGTCTGTGTAAACCAAAACAGATTTTAGAACAATGGGAGGCCATCATGTAATTTTAAACTGAGGTTTAAAAGTGGGGTGATTTTGAAAGGTGACTCATATAGTGTTCAGAGCACATTGGTTGGGGTCAAATAAATGACTTGAAACTTATTAAGAAACATCTGTAGATCCAGGAGACAGATGCTAGTAGCATGGTCTTAGGTGGTGACAGTGGAGATGGGGAGAAATGGATAAATCTTAGAGATATTTAGGAGCTAAAATGAATAGGATTTTAAGATAGATTGGGGTCAGAGATGTCAGAGGGGTGACAAGAATACTTCTCGGTTTCTGGTTTGCTTAATCAAATGGCTAATGCTGACATTTGCTCAGATATTAAAGGAGGGCCAGGGACATGGTCTGGAATGGGAGGGTGCAGTTTCTTGCAAGTTTCTTGTAAACTCTATCTATCTATCATCTTTCAGTGAGAGACACATAAGAGTTGTTTAAATGTCTATGGGAAGAATGTAGTTGAAGAGGGGAATGGTCAGGATTTTGAGCAGAGTAGAGAAAGTTGGAAAAATAGTGAGGGCATTGATTCATAAGAAAAGCAGTAAAACTATTAGGTAGTTGTGAGATGCTTTGAGATTAATGATAATGATTTATAGTGGAACCAATCTCTCCTATTATATGTTCAAGATTATGACTTTCTTGACAGTTAACATAGGCATGAAGAAAGCTGCTAATTGAGCTAGGATTTGGATTTTGATAGAAGTTATAATGAAGAGACAGAGATGTTAATGAATTCAGGATGTAAGGGTGTATAGTGTTATTGCCATTATGCGGCTGCATAAAGAAGAGAGGAGAATGGAGAGAGTTGACAGACTGACAAAAAGTAGGTCTGTTGGTGGACTGGAGTTTCGATAAGATTGATCTACTATTGCAGTTGTAATTGGGCCAGTTAGCTCATCAGAGAAGAGGAAATGGTCAGGTAACTGGGTGGTTGAGTTCAAGACTTCAGAGCTGGAAAATTGTTTAGGATGTGACAAATTTCAGATTATGACCATGTAAGTGGGTGTCTGAGGAAAAGTGGAAAGATCATTGGAGAGGAATTGGTGAAGAAACTGTGGTGAAGCCAAGGTATTGGAAGGCTCATCTACATGGGTAATAAAGTTACTTAGAAGATGGAAAAATTTTAGGTGAGGTTGGATTTGAAAAATATTTAGGAAATATGTGAAGTAATAACTTTCTCTATTTTCATGGAATAGTCATAGGCACGAATCTATTCAAGCAAAATAGTAACACATTTCCCAATATAAAAGATAAGTAATATCTAGCATTTGTATATTAAATTTTATTTGACATATCCATATCTTACCTATATTGGATAATCTTGTTAAAATGGGACCTTTATATCTAATATGTATATAGTCCCCAGTGTTAAGTCATACCAAGTCTGAAATTCCATGTACATAAAACATATGTGTTTCCCCCACATTTGTATCAGTTAGCTTTTTCCCTGGCATAACAAACCATTGCCAGAACTTTGTGGATAGTAACAGCCACCATTTCTTTAAAACTCACAAGTCTTTGACTCCATTAAGTGGTTCTGCTAACAGGCTAGGTTTAACTTATCTCAACTATGTTTACCCATGCATTTGTGGTAGATTGCTAAGTTGCTTGGTAGCTGACAGATCTGGGATGGCTCACATGGATGACTCAGAGGGCTGCTGCTTTGGTTTCTCATTATTTAAAAGCCTTATAGGTCTTCTTCACATAGCCAGTAGTCTGGGTTCCAAGACTGTGAGTGGAGGTGCTATCCCTCCTGAGGTCTAGGCTTAGAACTAGCACAGTGTCACTTATGCCACGTGCTTTTGGCCAAAGCAAGTCTCAAGGCCAGCTCAAACTCAGGGGTTGGCGAAATAGGTCTTATCTCTTGAAGGTAGGAGTTGCAAAGCACATTGCCAAAGGATGTGGATCCAGGAAGGAAAATAACCACAGTCTCCTTTTTTTCTCCTTGCAAACGATCTACCACAACATCCTGTGTGTGGGAATGCAAGATGTAGGTGAAACACTGTGCGCTGGGTATGACAAAGCCGTGTTTCTGCTGTCACTCCCACTTATTTGTCATGTATCCTTGGATAAGAAAGTTCTTGGATCATCCCTTTTCTCTTTATAGAGTAAGCAGGGAAGAAAGGAGAAAATATTAGCTGAGCCGTTTGCCTACTGTCATTAGTGATGATGCAATGAGAGCATCGATTTGTGTTTTAAATGGCTTTATCTTTGAAATACATTGTTTTTATGCTAATAGCATCCCACATCTCTTTAATGTGGGAATCCATTAAAAATAGCAGGAGCTGAGAACTCAGAGATGTCTCCTGGATGTTGTTTGTTGTGCTCCTGTGGCCTGAGGGGCTTGTCAAGTAAGGAAATTAGCTGGAATGGTAGAAGGCTGATGACTGAAGGTTCTCCATTAGCCTTCCTGTGTTCTCTCTTACATTTCATGTGTTTGATATTCTCTTCCACCTGTGGGACCCCAGAGATTTGTATGCTAAGAGCTCAGAGGTGGGGAGGGAGGCAGAAAACTGGTGGGCTTCAGAGGAGGGCACAGGAGTACTGGAAAGTGTGGAGTAAAATGAAGCAGGCAATGAGTGAGCAGATAGAACTGGTAGAAACAGAATCAAGATGTTGTTATCAAAAAGGCGATAGTTCAGAAGGGGGACACTTTTTGAGGATTGGCCTTCAGAAGTGTCCAGTATTATTCTATGTGTGAAATTCAAATTTAAATAGGGAACTAAATTCAGTTGTGACCCAATCTAAAGGTGAGAGTGAGTCATAAATAAGGAAAGCCTCTAATTTTAATACAATATTGAATATGACTCCCCCTCCTCAAAAAAATCTTGTGATGTAGAAGAAATCCTTAATCTGAATAATGTACTGTGATGACATGTTAACAACACAGCAATGACTGCTGGATTTTCCAGAACATAACATACTTAAAATGACAATTTTAAGTGTGGCACTCAAAGAGTTTTCACAAAATGAGCACACCTAGTAATCACTAGTCCTATTAAGAAACAGAAAGTTGCCAGAACCCCACGATCCTCCTCATGCCCCTCGTAGTCACTACTACTCTCCTAATAAAGGGATCCACTATCTTGATTTCTAATTCCATTAGAAGAGTTCTACCTATTTTTACACTAAAAAAAAAGATTTTTTTTTTACTTTATTTAAGCTTTATTTAAACATATGATGTAACCCCACCACCCTCACCCAACCCCTCTTCCCCCCACCCCCCTCAGTTTGTTTTATGACATTAAGAGTCTCTTTTGGTTTTTCTCCCTCCCGATCCCATCTTCTTTCATTTTTACTTTTCCTACCACCTTAACTCCCACCCCCGTTGCATCTCCACTTCCTCAAAAAAAGATTTTATTTATTCATTGGACAGACAGAGATCACAAGTAGGCAGAGCAGCAGGCAGAGAGAGAGGGGAAGCAGGCTCCCTGCTGCGCAGAGAGCCCGATGTGGGGTTCGATCCCAGGACCCTGGGATCATGACCTGAGCCGAAGGCAGAGGCTTAACCCACTGAGCCACCCAGGTGCCCCTATTTTTACACTTTTTATACAGGAAATCATATAGTATATAATCTTTTGTATCTGGTCTGTTTTGCTCAACATGATTCTTTTTAGATTCATTCTTGTTGTATATAGATAGTCTGTTCTTTTTAATTTTGGGTAGCATTCCATTGAGTGAATGTGTGATTATGTATTTACCGCTTATACTGGAGAAGGACATTTATGTTACCTCAAGTTTTAAGTATTTCATCAGTTTTTTGGGGTCTTTTTTCCATTGGATATCCATTCCTGCTTTGTTGAAGAGAAGTTATTATTCTATCACATTTTAAAAGCAAGTCATTTACTACGTCTGAGTTTCGGTGTCCTCCTATGAACAATGGAGATAGGAATCCTGCTATTGTGGGGATGCAGTGAGTTTGTCCATATTAGAGGGTTGCAGACTCTACAGAGTTCTGGGGCCTCCACATACTCCTGCAGTGGGCCACGGCTGTGCCTGGGTGGGAAGAAGACGGTGGCAAAGTATTTCATCTCCTTTATTCAGTCATGTAGGGAATGGCCACATATAAGCTAGTATTGCAGGTACTAGTGTACTTAAATTACACATTATGCTTTAGGTATAATGCAGAGTTTCAGACTGAGGTCAGATAGTGAGGTGCTTAGAAGCAGGGAGTCTGGAGCCAGACTGCCTATATTTGAATCTCAGCCCCTCTTAATAGCCATGTGAACTTATTTAAATTACTGGGCTATGTTTTTTTTTTTTTAATTAAAAATTTTAACAGATTTATTTATTTATTTAGAGAGGGTGCATGCAAACATACAAGTTGGGTGGTGGGGGGCAGAGGGAAAGAGAGAATCCCAAGCAGACTCCCGCTGAGCATGGAGCCTGACCTGGGGGCTCGATCTCATGACCCTGAGATCATGACCTGAGCCAAAACCAAAAGTAAGCTGCTTAACTGACTGAACCACCCAGGGCCCCCTAGGCTATATTTTAATAATGATACCTACCACATCAGATTGTGTTGGAGATTAAATTATTTAATGCATATAAGGCAGTTAGAACAGTAACTGGGCTGTAGTAATTGTTCAATATTATTATGATTATCTTTTCTAAGTAGCAATGATTGATCTTGCTTTCTGGTTGGTTTATTGCATGGAAGTGTGTGGTACAGGCTTGATAAAATCTTTATTGTGTCCTTCTATCCCTGTAGCTCCAACTGTAATTCAGGTTACCTCATTAGGATTATGCAGAATGAGCTTAATCTTCATCAGGGCCCTGTGTATTTGAACACAATTATAATGCCCAGTCTCCTTTTTTCTATTTCCTTCCATATTTCCTAATACGGTATTCTTCTGACTTCTTTTTTTGGCAGTCCTCTGCTAAATATATTTTATGTATCTCCTACACTTGTGGTGGTCATTAGAGATTAAGGAGAATTTCTTTTTTCTACTCCTTGCCATGTCTTTATTAATGTAATTCAAAGTTACATTGCCTGTTTTGTTGTCTGTAATTTACTATTAAATCACATCGTGTCTATTATTATCCCCCCCCAAATTTACTCCATCCACATTTGCTTGTGTTGTGTAAGTCTTCATACATTCATTGAATGTATTGACTGCTGAGCATATTACCATCGACAAAGCTTTGTAATTGACACTAGATACATTCTTCAAGGGGCCTAGAGTTTCCTAAAATGTCATGTGTGCAAGCTAGATTTGTAATAAAGTGTTATTTTGATACTTGTTGTGATAGAGATATATGAAGAGTGTATGATAACATAAAGGAAGAACTCTTAACTCACAGTGGGGGAGATGAAGGTATGTCAGTGAAGATGGTGGAAGATGGTGGAAATGTCGGGTAAATGCACATAGAGGAGGCAGTGTTTGTCATAAACTGTAATTAAGATGCTGCCTACCAAGAGAGTGGGAGGGACAAACCCTTAAAGAAGAAGGAGCAACTAGTAACATGACGTGAAACAGTTGGGCCTCTGGGAACTACGTGTAGCTGAGTGTGGCTGGAACATAGAAGGCAGGAGGAGGAATTGGTGGGAGAGATGCTGACCAGATAGGCAGATAATAGATTCTGAAGGGCTTTGCATGTCATAGTGAGGAGTTAATACTTACCCCTATAGGTATGAGGTAACAGTAAAGATCGGAGAGCGACAGTAATAAATAGATATGATTTAAATATACATCAGACTCGGGATGCCTGGGTGGCTCAGTTGGTTAATTGGCTGCCTTCGGCTCAGGTCATGATCCCAGCGTCCTGGGATCGAGTCCCACATCGGGCTCCTTGCTTGGCAGGGAGTCTGCTTCTCTGTCTGCCTGTGCTCGCGCTCTCTCTCTCTCTCTCTGACAAATAAACAAAATCTTAAAAAAAAAAAAGAAAAAAAAATAAATATACATCAGACTCATAGCCTGTATACTGTGATCTCTGAATTAAAGGAAGTAGGAACAGAGCTAAGATGGCTGATGGAGAGGCTTTTCCTGCTACATAAGTAAGTAAAAATATGACGTCATGACCAGAACAAGACCTTGGGAATAGGAAAGAAGGGAAATTTTTGAGAGATTTATTAAGTAGATGTATTTTGAGCACTTACTTACATCCTTTGATAACACTTGATAATCAACTGGATGCGGCAGGAGGCTCAGCCCTACGTCTGAGGGTTGGGGCAGGTAACGATGTCACTCACAAGAGTAGGAGATGGAGAACTCATTCAGTAGAAGCAAGGGATTCCCTTTGGGACCAATTACCTTTTGAACACCTGTGAGATATTTAAACGGAGATGTATAGTGGGTGTTTGGCTTCTGTATCAGTAAGTCAGGAGATGGTTTTGTGCTACGAAGTAGACTGGTGAATTCCATGTACAGAAGTCAGTTGAATCAGGCATATGGGCTGAGGGCTGAGGCAAGGGCTGAGGATAATCATGATGAGAACCCTAACACATCACAGAAGCATGGAGAGGGGT
This sequence comes from Taxidea taxus jeffersonii, assembly GCA_003697995.1. NCBI lineage: Eukaryota > Metazoa > Chordata > Mammalia > Carnivora > Mustelidae > Taxidea > Taxidea taxus. The sequence goes on from ML097417.1 coordinate 7,979, forward strand.
ATCCCTAGAAAACGATTTTGAAAGAGATGTTAGTTGGAGAGTTGGTAAAACCCAGGAGGGAGTGGTTCACAGAATCTGTGGCAGAGTTTATAGTGCTTGCAAAATACTTTGTAATGTTGAAGTAGTGTTGGACATAGCCATAAGAATGGTGCTTTTTGATTAAGTGGGGTTCTGAGCAGGTAACTTTCAGGGTGGACCAGCTCCTTTTGAAGAGCTCAGCCTGTGTCAGAGATCAGGGGAGCATGCTCTCCCACCATTTGGACAAAATTCTAGTAGGTCCTGATTCTCTGCATTCTGTTTGAGAGTGGTGACTGTTTTTTTTTTTTTTTTTAAGATTTTATTTATTTATTTGACAGAGAGATCACAAGTAGGCAGAGAGTCAGGCAGAGAGAGAGAGAGAGAGAGAAGGAAACAGGCTCCCTGCCGAGCAGAGAGCCCCATACGGGACTCGACCCCAGAACCCTGAGATCATGACCTGAGCCAAAGGCAGAGGTTTAACCCACTGAGCCACCCAGGCACCCCTGGTGACTGTTTTTTAAGTTGAATGAGAATAAAGATTTCCTCTCTGTTTTTTCTTTTCTTTGTTTTTAGAGGGAAAAAAAGTTCAGGTAGAAATGACTCTTCTGTGCAGTTTTGTGTGTGTGTGTGTGTGTTAAGAGAGAGAGCAAGAGAGGGAGAGACAGGGAGGGGCAGAAGGAGAGGGAGACAGCGACTCTTTTAAAAAAAATTTTTTTTATTTTATTTATTTTTTTAATAACATATAATGTATTATTAGCCCCAGGGGTACAGGTCTGTGAATTGCCAGGTTTACACACTTCACAGCACTCACCATAGCACATACCCTTCCCAATGTCCATAACCCCACCACCCTCTCCCTACCGCCCTCCCCCTGGCCACCCTCAGTTTGTTTTGTGACATTAGAGTCTCTTATGGTTTGTCTCCCTCCCAATCCAATCTTGTTTCATTTATTCTTTTCCTACCCCCCAGCCCCCCACATTGCACCTCCACTTCCTCATATCAGGGAGATCATATGATAGTTGTCTTTCTCCGATTGACTTATTTCACTAAACATAATACCCTCTAGTTCCATCCACGTCATCACAAATGGCAAGATTTCATTTCTTTTTTTTTTTTTAAGATTTTATTTATTTATTTTACAGACAGCGATCACAAGTAGGCAGAGAGGCAGGCAGAGAGAGAGGTGGAAGCAGGATCCCTGCTGAGCAGAGAGCCCGACGTGGAGCTTGATCCCACGACCCTGGGACCACAACCCGAGCCGAAGGCAGAGGCTTTAACCCACTGAGCCACCCAGGCGCCCAAGATTTCATTTCTTTTGATGGCTGCATAGTATTCCATTGTGTGTATATATATATATATATATATCACATCTTTACCCATTCATCTGTTGATGGACATCTAGATTTTTTTCATAGTTTGGCTATTGTGGACATTGCTGCTATAAACATTCGGGTGCATGTGCCCCTTCGGATCACTACGTTTGTATCTTTAGGGTAAATACCCAATAGTGCAATTGCTGGGTTGTGGGGTAGCTCTATTTTCAACTTTTTAGGAACCTCCATGCTGTTTTCCAGAGTGGTTGCACCAGCTTGCTTTCCCACCAACAGTGTAGGAGGGTTCCCCTTTCTCCGCATCCTCGCCAGCATCAAGACAGCGACTCTTAAGCAGGCCTCACACACAGCATGGAGCTCAGTGTAGGGCTCAACATGGGGCTTGATCTCACGACCCTGAGATCATGACCTGAGCTGAAATCAAGAGTCAGATGCCGAACCAGCTGAGGCACCCAGGCGCCCCTTCTGTGCAGTACTTTATTGGAAGTATCATAGTCCCTTTGAAATTTCAAGCTAACTAGACAATGACATCTACAGCAACATCAGGTTTATTTTTTAATTTAGTTCTGTTTGAGTTTGTCATGCATTTGGACTCTGAGTTTCTTTAGAGCAGAAATGAGGCATATTTATTTTAGTGCCCCGAGGGCCTAACTCAGAGGTTGGCCTATAGAAGTGTTTAATAAATGCTTATTTTTGTCTTTGTTGTTTGTGATTATAAGGTTCCATTTCTGAGAGCTTCCAAGTTGTCTTGAATCTTCTTACCTTTCAAGATCTCATGTCACTGAATTCTGCCAGTTCATCTTCTGAATTTTCAGAATTCTACTTTTTTTAACCGCTTAAAGCTCAGTATCTCTTTTCTCCCCTCAAGTGTTCAAGCAAAATGAGAATTTATTTTAAGGCTGCATTGATGCCACAGCATTTGAGGGTAGGAACTGAAATAGAGACAGACCTAAGGTATTGAGCCTGAGACAGAAAACTGTCAAAATGTTCCTGCTACCTTCGTTTCCACAAGTTCTCTGGTTTCTACTTCTTTGTTCTCTCTTTTTCAAATATTTATTTTGAAATATCTCAGTCATATGCTACCATATGGAGTATAATATAACCAAATGCGTTTTTTAAAAAGATTTTATTTATTTGTCAGAGAGAGAGAACACAAGCAGTGGGGGCAGGGCAGTAGGCAGAGGGAGGAGCAGTTTCTCTGCTAAGCAATGAGCCTGAAGTGGGACCCTGGGATCATGACCTGAGCTGAAGGCAAACCAACTAAGCCACCCTGGTGTCCCAACCAAATGAATTCTTAACCTTCTCACCTTAACTATCAAAAACCTTTTGATGCCAAAATTAGAGTTTTACTAATGTCACATCTGTCCCATTACACCAACCAATTCCTCTGTGTTGGTCGTAAGGAAGCTCAGAGTGAGTTATGCTAGACTCCTTGTCTCCTCGCTGGGAGAAAGAATTAGTAATAATGGAGTCATAGACTTCATGAGGTTTGGAGGTGATGGTCAGATGAGAGGCTTCCTGATCACAGCTCCATCTTCCCTCTGTGCATCAAGAATGAATTTATCCTCTTTCCCCACATGGCTTATTATATGTTTCAAAAAAAAATTACTATGGGACTTTCAGTGTTTGAAGAAAGTATATACTGTATTCCATTTGGATAATGTTGTATTGGATTTAAGCTTCTCAGCAAAATATAAATTACCTTGCTGCTGTTCCCTTACGGTATTCTTTTCTATGACTATTGTTAGGGGATGATAGGATTTTGTAGATTATGTACCCATTCTACGTTCAACTCTTAACTTTTTCAGAACTCTACAAATTTAGTGCTTAGCATGGCTGTGAGTAGTCATGGTAAGAGGTAGTGGAAACAACAATGGCACCTGCTCATTCTCCCCACATGCCCAGAAGCATTTCCTGTTTGCTTGCCAGTAAGATTGGGATTCCTTTCTCAGAAGTTTGGTGCTCATGGTTATTATAAAGTGAGAAGTAAAAATAAATAAAAAATGTTTTCGGGTAAAGGATAAGTTTTATAGGCAGACATAATAAAAAGCCTGGTTTCATCATCCTATTTCTATACTCTGTATATATTGTATTTGAGTAATTTTCTCCTTTGGTTTTTCTCTGTGCTATTTATACTTCACTTATGAAGACAGATTGGATCTCCCTTAGCTAATGAAAAGTTGTCTTATTTAATAATTCAGGAATAACTTATTTCTTGGTGGGAAAAATCTGCTTTTTAAAAGAAGTTTATTTACCATTTCAGCATTTCTGTTGACTTAAAATCAGAGCTGTATTATGTATATGCTCTTAGCGTATAGATGGGCAATCAGGTTCATGAAGGTAAACCATTGAATTGTTTACCAGCCTTTTCTTTTCTGAAAGGGTCATGTCATTTCTTTTCTTTTCTTTAGGGAATCAGCAGTCTCTTCAGTTCTTTAAAAGTGGTGCGTCTCTTGCGACTGGGCCGTGTGGCTAGGAAATTGGACCATTACCTGGAGTATGGAGCGGCAGTCCTTGTGCTCCTGGTATGTGTGTTTGGACTGGTTGCCCACTGGCTGGCCTGCATATGGTACAGCATTGGGGACTATGAGGTCATTGATGAAGTGACGAACACCATCCAAATAGACAGTTGGCTCTACCAGCTGGCCTTGAGCATTGGGACTCCTTATCGATATAACACCAGTGCAGGGATATGGGAAGGAGGACCCAGCAAGGATTCTCTGTACGTGTCCTCACTCTACTTTACCATGACAAGCCTTACAACCATAGGATTTGGAAACATAGCTCCTACCACAGATGTGGAGAAGATGTTTTCAGTGGCCATGATGATGGTTGGCTGTAAGTATCTTGTGTTTTCTTTTTTAAATTAAAAGATTATTGTTGTGGGCAGTTTTCCAGACTCCATTCTCTAACAGGATTAAAACGAAACTACTTTGTCTTCAGACAGGTATTTAATCCATATTACTTGCATTGGTTTAATTTTTTATCCAGCCTTAGAAAATAAAAATGCAAAATAACATATTTTACTTTTTTAGAATATATTAACACATGAAAAACAGTGTGGATGGGGTGATACAAAAATCAGGATGGGAACTCTTTGATTTAATTCTATTCACAGCATTCTATCTGGCAGAGGTCTTTCCCAGGGAGATCAGCATCTAGAAAGGCAGCATCTGGCACATCCCATAGGTTTTGTTGGCAGTGTATTAAATTCTGAAAAAGCAGACGGGATATGATGGGAGATGCATAGTTTAGAAACTACTTTAGTTAGTAACTGAATTCTTGACTAGCAGTTTTATGTTGGTTTTTACAATTAAGACTCAGAAAAATTTTATAAATCTGGTCTTCATTACAAACACTCTACGTTGACTATATGCCCCTTTGAGAGAATGAAAAGAGTAGTAAATACAAGCTCATTGGGCGATGATAAAAGTGTTCACTATTTACCAGGCATACTGGAGTACGAAATGTCTGGATGTTGTTCAAGGGAGTAGAATGGTCTCTAAAGGAGTGAAAGAACATGTGTTCTCCACTCTGACTGAGGTTGGATTATGTTAGAAGATCAAAACATTAGGATCTCCTATGTTAGGAGATATATATCAGAGAATTTGTTTTAAAAGATTTTGAGGGAAACCTCACCATCATTTACCCCTCCAGGTTGACTGAGATGATTTATCCAAGCCTAGTTCTGACCTCTACAGTAACCATAAGATCATCGTACTAGAGGTATAACTTGTGTTATTAGGACCTGTTAAGCCTTTGTGTCATGGTCTTTGGTTTGTGGGTTCAGCTGTCCTTTCTGAGATTCCACATTACAGAGGTTTACATTTTGACACCGATGGGGAAGATGTTAGGAGTTCGGAAGCGTCAGGTGGCCCATGAAATGTCAATATCTTGGGTCAATGTAAGGCAGTTTTCACATTTTCGGAGTTGAGGGTTTTTGATAGCTGTTGGAGCACGAGTGTTGGCAGTTTGGCTTCCATCTCTCTGCATTCCTTTGTGCAGGTGCAGGGACAAGAATGCACGGGTTCTACCTGCTGTTTAGAGGTAAAGAGGTAGACTGAGAGTGCCAAGTGCTGTCGGCTTCAGAGGCTTTTAGGATGAAATACGTTCGTACATACAAAAAGAACCTGATGACTTATTAAACTGCTGTCTACACACCCAATGTGGTAAAATGTATTGGTGTGTTATAAATTCAGAAGACAACATTGTGTCAGATGTGATATTTATTACTATACTGCTTTTAGTATTTCTATAATGCATTTTGCCTTATACTTGAGCTTAGTTAGAGTTTATAAAAAATATTTAGAAGCGATTATTGATTCACTGGAGGCAGCAAAGGAAGTATAGAGAAGGCCTTTGTGCCCTTTACCTAGTTTCTTCCAATAGTTACATCCTGTATGATCAATCCAGCATGGGATCGACATTGACACTAATACAATATATGTGTGTAGTTCTGTGTTGCTTTATCATGTGTCAATTGCTTTAATGACCACTGAAATCAGGATATGGGATTTTTCCATCACCACAAAAACCTTCCTTCCTCGTATTACTCCTTTATAGTCATACCCATCCCTTCCCCCAAAGCATCCTTAAGCCTTGGCAACTACTGTTTTGCTCTTCATCTATATAGTGTTGATTTTGAGAATGTCATGTAAATGGAGTCATGCAAAATGTGACCTTTTGAAATTGGCTTTTGACATTCAGCATAACCCCTTCTAAGACATCTAAGTTGTTGAGTGTATCAACAGTTTATTCCTTTTTATTGCAGAGTAGTATTTCATGGTTTGGATATATCACTGTTTATCTGTTCATCTATTGAAAGCCATTTTGATTGTTTCCAGTTTTTGCCATTACAAAGAAAGCTGCCATGAACACTTGTGTACATTTTTTTTTTTTTTGGATATAAGTTCTCTGTTCTCTGGGATAAATATCCAGGAAACAGATTGTTGAGACATACAATAAATATATGTTTAGTTTTTAAAAGAAGTTGCCAAACTATTTTGTAGAGTGGATAGACTAGCATAGTTAGATTTCTCTTTCTTTTTTCTCAAGATTTTTAAACAATAGGATAATGGGAAAATAAAATCTATGTAGAGTTGAAGGTTAGCACTGTTCACTTTGTTTCTCAGGCCCCAAACCTAGGAATCATCCTACATTGCTGTTTTTCTTATTTATTACATCTTTTCATAACAAGTCTTAATGCCTTTACCTTCAGAACACATTTGATTATTTCTCTCCGCTTCCATAGCTTACCACTCAAGACCAAGTCACCATCACTGGTCAGGACATTTACTGTAATCTCCTATATGTTCCTTCTGTTTTTACTCTTGTCCCATAGTCTCTACCCAGAAGTGATGGATGGAGCTAAAGAGTATTATGCTAAGTGAAATAAGTCAGTCAGAGAAAGTGAGAGTAGCCCCCTTTTAAAATTTTATTTTATTTATTTTACTTATTTTCAGTGTTCCAGCATTCATTGTTTATGCACCACACCCAATGCTCCATGCAATACATGCCCTCTGTATTACCCATTACCAGGCTCACCCAACCCCCCACCCCCCACCCCTCGAAAACCCTCAGTTTGATTCTCAGAGTCCATAGTATCTCATGGTTTGTCTAGAGTAGCCATTTTAAGGTAAATAAGATCACACCATTCCTTTGCCTGAAGCCCTCCAATGTTTTCCATTGCACATAATATAAAATCTAGATTCCCTACCCTTCTAAGTCTTCATGGTCTGGCTCTTGCCAAGTTCCATGAAAGTAGTGTCTTTGCCTATTTTTTGCTTCTGTATACTCAGCTTCTGAACAGTTTTTAATGCCATACTCAATCTCGGTTTGTTGTATGAATGAATGAAACTAAAGATGTCCTTGATGGTTATAATGAGAATCTCCTGTTCTTGAATCCACTCCAGTTAGGTCTCTGATGAAGATACATGCCAGGAAAATGTGCACGCTTCAGGTTTTGTCTCTGATTCCTTTGTGAAAGCCCTGAGTTCACCTATGTCTCCCCTGGGAATGTAGTGGCTCCTATCACTGGATTGCTCCAATTCTAAGTTTCTAAGCCCCTGATGATAAGTTCTAAGAGGCTAGTTAGTGAAAGCACCAACAACCCTTTCTCCCACCACTTTTTACTCTCCACCTTCTGAATCTACCTGCATTGAAAATTTTCACATAGATTGAGTTGAATTTTCAAAACTTCATTTGGTTCCTGTTGGTTCTGTCCTTTCTCTACTTCATGTATAGCCAATTCTATTGATATATCTAAATGTCTTTCTCCTTCTTTTATCTTTATTTAGTTCCTATCTTGATTTCAAGATGAAGACCTGGTCTTAAACTTGGTCCTTTTCTGAGTTTCTGCTATATTCTTTTAACATCTGAGCATTAGTTTTCTGTTTATAAACTGGTTTCTGACATTTCTTTTGCCTGTTGACTTTTGGTTTTCTTTTTATGTATGCCTCAAGTCCAGTTTGTATTGCCAGGAGTGTTCCAGGGAGATGCCTTTTTAATTTCCTTCTTAGTCTGAGTCCTTTGGTAACTTAATGGCATGTTTCCTTTGCAGCAACCCAAGAAGTTGATAGAAAACTGTCAAGACCCATGAAGTGTTATAGTAACGTTTTGCAATTCCAAAATGTATTAGACATACGTGCTCAAAATACCAACCAAATGTGCCTATTGCAGCTGTTTGTAATCTTAGTGTCACTTTTCTCCCTACAATAACACCAAAGAAAACAAACAAAACAAACTATTACTGTTCCCAGAAGCCAGTATGTGTTATCAGCCATAGATGCAGCTTCGGATTTAGCATGTATGTCTGTATGCCTGTGTGTGTGTGCGTGTGCGTGCGTGTGTGCGCACGTGTGTGTGTGTGTGTGTGTGTGTGTGTGTGTGTGTAAGGAGGGTAAAGGAAGAGGGAAATAGAAAACAGAAAGCTTCGTGTTTTTAGTTGTGCTAAGATCCTAGTCAATCTAGAATTGAGTGGTGTTTGAGAAGTGCCACTTATAATCTTATAACCCAGTAACTGAGAAAAATGTTTTATCAAAAGGTTGGTGGAAAAACCAACTGCCTACATTCTGTGGAGGAGAATGCCTATATTCTGTGGAGAAAAATAATCACTACTTGTAAAATGATAGCCTGTTTTTCTGGAGAATGTCATCTAAAGTTTTCATACCTTTTAGCAAATTTGAGAAATATTAATGGCATAATTTCAGTTCCTAGGTCCTTTCTGAGCCCTCTTCTTTCTTTAATACCTTTCCTCTCTGACCTTTAGGTCCTTTCACCCCTAATGCTGAATTGCATGTGAACTGTGTCCAGGAACACAGTTTCAAGGTTCTCCTTGCTGCTGTCAGACAAATCTTCAGACAGAATCTATGACTGTGGTCTCCCTTCAGTCCCAGTCACCTTATGTTCCCTCTTGATCCTTTCTATGTCAGTAGGATCCCAGGATAGTTCTTTTATCTGATACCTGGGGATTTCTTAGATTTAAATCCTTTGTCCATCATTTGCCCAAGGTGGAGAATCCTCCTGCTCAGATTGTAGAAATGGAAAAGTTTTTTGGATCTTCTCAACATATGTCTACCACCATGCATTCTTTATCTCCAGTCTGTCTCTTCTCAATTTTGGCATGCTGTATGCCTTGAGTAGAACTCCATGGCTTTGGTAGCAGCCATTATACTATCTCAGGATAGTATGCTTTCTCTCATTAGCATTTGTCCATTCACGAATGAACCCAATGACCCTGCTGATGTTCATTCAATTCACTACCAAAGGACATTTGTGAAAAGATATTTTTGTACTTAGTTCTGCAGCCGTTGTGGAAAATAACACACTTTTTTTATTTTTTAGATCAAGATGTGGGTAATCTCTTTGCTTATTTGCAGAGCAAATACTTCTTGATACCTTCATGAAATGTTTTCTAATCCATTTCATTTATATAATCTTATTGAGCCCCTAATAGTTTCTTTTCCCCCAAAGATTAGCACCACTGACTAATTTTGCTTCTATTCAGAAAGCATCTTAGTGTACTGATGGTTTGTTTTGATGGCTATAAAACAAAGCAATATGAGAATGGAATTTTTCTGATATGATTATTCTTTTGTCTTAATGTATTTTTATGAATCCTCTTCTAAAGATTTATCAAGGAAGTAATTACTTAGCTTCTTCTTCATTACTAAACTATCACATAAATTGTATTTTACTTTAACCCAACCATTATAAAAATCTATATACTGACATCTGTCATTATAATTAAAAAAATATATATATAAGGTATGAATAACTTTTTGTTGTAAGTAATTTGTGTCTAACCCTAAATTTCTTTTTTTTTTTAAGATTTTATTTATTTATTTGACAGAGATCACAAGTAGGCAGAGAGGCAGGCAGAGAGAGAGGAAGGGAAGCAGGCTCCCTGCTGAGCAGAGAGCCTGATGCGGGCCTCGATCCCAGGACCCTGAGATCATGAACTGAGCCGAAAGCAGAGGCTTTAACCCACTGAGCTACCCAGGCACCCCAATCCTAAATTTCTTTCTCCCTCTATTTTGTTCTCTTGCTTTGTTTTGTTTTAATACATGGTTAAATAGAAATCATGTAGACAGCATATTTTAGTTGGCATATTTCAAAGGACTGTAAGACTAGACTTTGGGTACTTGTTTTATTTAAAAGTGCTTTTTTCTTTTTGGTCTTTCCATTGTTGCCTGCTTGGTTGCTAGGTTGAGGCAGTCTGACTCATGTGGTATATATGGCAATCAGAATTTGTCCTGGTGGGATTCCATGCAATTAAGTCTTTAAAAGTAAAACAAAGCAAAACTAAAAACTATAAATGTGAAAACTGCTGAGATTTAATTGGTAGACAGGTAGGTAGTCCTAGTAATGCTAATCTGCAATTTTCAAATAGGATGTAATTGATGATAGCTCAAACAGTCTAAGATCTTTGTGTAATTGACTGATACGGTTTATAATGCAGCAGCAAACACTATAGCACATTTAGAAGTATAGCAGGACCATATGCCAGTGGCTTGTGTATGAGGAGAAATTCAAATCTCCATGTGGGTGGTTAAGCCACCAGGGAGCACTTAGTTATATACTGGTCACTCAATAGCATGCAGGGGAGACCGATGCCATGTATCCTATTCTCCAGTTGATGATCTAATTTAGCATTCTCTGTGGAGTTCTGATAAAAGCCGAGCTGGGATTATAGGCATTGCTTTCATCTCTCTCCACAGAAAAAGGAAATAAATAGAAAATGGTGAGACCCAGAGATTGGAAGAATATGGAATAAGTTGAGGGCAAAGGACTATGTGACCTTGGAGAGTCTTTGAATCTCTCTGGGTTTTAGTTTTTTCAACTATGTAATGCAGGAGTTGATATAAATGGGTTTTAAGGTATCTTTCAGTGCCAACATTTTATATATCTAAGATTCAGTTAGTGCATTATGCCTCTATTCATAGAATTGGGCTGTTTTTTGGAATGGGGTTAATAATGAAAAGGAAGAGATGTCACAATTTTTAGGGCTTTTCATGTATATTGCATACCTTGTTTTGTGGAGAGTAAGATGCATCTTGTATGGAATGTATTCAGGGAAGAGTTAAAAGGGGACATGGTCAGGAGATATTGTAGAGAACAGAATATGTACTTTTGGAAAGAAAAGTGTTTCTCAAATAGAAATTAGGCAGAAAAAGACATTTGCTTCAGGACATAAGAGTGGGGCCCAGGAAGAAGTCTGTACTCCAGGCCAGTGGGGACTCTGAAGGAGTTTGGCCCATATGGATATCCGGGCATGTTTAAAAGTGAACTATTAGGGGTGCCTGGGTGGCTCAGTGGGTTAAAGCCTCTGCCTTTGGCTCAGGTCATGATCCCAGGGTCCTGGGATCGAGCCCCGCATTGGGCTTTCTGCTCATCAGGGAGCCTGCTTCCTCCTCTCTCTGCCTGCTCTCTGCCTACTTGTGATCTCTGTCAAATAAATAAATAAAATCTTTAAAAAAAATGAACTATTAGCTAACTGGAATTTAAATATAAACTTGGAAGAAAAAAATAAATAAAATGAAAATAAATATTAAATACATGCTTCTAAAAATCATAAAAGTGAACTGTTGTCCTTTTCCAATATTAAAAAAATTACAGATCTTAATATGAGACTTTAGATGACTGAGATACAATATTAAGTAACATGTTGAATTTTTCTTGTCCTTGCTGTTGTGGTGTAGGTAGGAAGTGGAGTGTGAACATGCTGATTTTCATTTCTGGTTTTAGATTCAGCCAGATGGAGAGACTTTTAAGCTTAATGTTTATTTTGGAAACTGGGTCAGTTCTTTCTGTCTGCTTTACCTCTGCTTGTAAAAAAGATTTCCTTTTTTTTTCCTTTTTTTTGGGTCTCTTTTCTTTAATGAACTGAGTATCCTGTGAGGAAAAACATTTTGCGGAACACAAAGTTCAGGGTTATAAGTACCCTTTTTCATGGTTTGGTAGTTTCAGATGTATAGTCCAGTAGTTAGAAAAAGACTATGTGATTTGCACTTTATTCCCTGTTTCTTATTCAAAATAGAACTTGTATCTTTTGCAGGAATGTTCTTTTATACTCCTGTTTCTTTTTATGCCTAGTCACATTTTCACAAAACTTACCAGATTCTCTAAAGATTGAGTTTTCCCAGAAAACAGGAAATTTTCACAGTGGCCTATTAACTAGCCTGACCTCTTTGAAAAGACTTGGTCTCTGGAACTACCTTGTGTCTCTGTATCACTCAAAACTATTTAATTCATCCAGCATTGTCCCATGTGTTCTGGTAGTATTGTTATTAAGGAAACAAATTGGATATTTTCTTAGTTAAGTGGTATGGTGAGTTAATTTAGTGGTATGGTGAGTGTCAGGCAAGAGAATCACTGAATCGTTTCTTTTTCTCCCATTCCTTCCATCCCCATTCCCACTACCAGCCCCATCCCTATCCCCATCTCCATCTCTATTTGCATTTCCATCCCTATTGCCATCCCCACCCCCATCCCCACCTCCACCCAGTCCCCATCTTCATCCTAATCCCCATACTCATCTCCATCCCCTCCTCCATCCCCATCTCCACCCCTTCCCCATCCTCTTCCTCACCTCTCTCTTCATCCCCATCCCCATTTCATCTCCACAACTCCATCCTCATCCCCATCTCCATCCTCATCCCCATCCTCTTCCTCACCTCTCTCTTCATCCCCATCCCATCTCCATCAACTCCATCCTCATCCCCACCTCTACTCCCATTTCCATCTGCAAGTCTTTCCCCATCTCCATTCCTTCTCCATCTTCATGTCCATTTTATTTCTCTTAATACTATGAGCTAAGAGCTAAGACTTTGAACAGATGAATAAAGAAGTTGGGCTGAACTATAAGGCTGGTAAGAACAGCTGTATTTGTCCCATTTGTCCCATTTGTCATTATATATTTAGTATCAAGCATTGTGCCTAGTTGATAGTTAGGTTCATCCAACATAATTTGAGGAATAAAAGAAGTTTATCTAGCTTATCCTGAACAATGCAGGAAGATTTCTAGGAGGAAGTGACTCTTGAGCTAAAATACAGAAACACTTAGGACTTAGGCATCTTCTGAAATACCAAGAATATATGTGAAAATACCAGTAATGAAATGGCTTGGCCTTTTTGTAGAACTCCATGTATTTCACTTTGACTTGAATGGAAAGTAGATGTGGATGGGGAGTAAGGAAGGTAAAGGTTGTGGGATAAATAAGAATTTTATTCTTCAGTGTGGAAGATGGATTGGAAGAGATAAAGCCTGTGAGTAGAGAAACCAGTTAGGAGGCTGTTGCAGTAACCTGAGGTGGTAGGGATATGGAGGATGGTATAGTTTCAGAATTGGCAATTTTTTTTTTTTTCTATAAAAGGTAGCAACTATCTTAGGCTTCATGGTCTGTAAGTCTCTGTTGCAACCACTCATCTCTGCTGTTGTAGTGTTAAAGCAGGGAAAGGCATAAATAAAGGAGCCTGGCTATGTCCCAGTAAAGCTGTAAACAGGTGGCAAGCCAGATTTGGCATATTCGTAGCTTCCCAAAGTCTAGCTAGGTTTATGAGAAGACCATGGACTTCAGGGTCAGACAGACCTACGTTCACTTGTTAAGAATTTACACCAATTTTCTAAACCATCAGCTGTAAAATGGAGATCCCTACACTGCAGAGTTATTTGGAATACTCAAAAATAGGTTGTATATAAAATTCCTGAAATTTTTTTTAAGTTGTTATTGGTGAGTGGATAAATGTTTCAAGTATGGTCAAGAGAACTTGGAGATTCTGGCTAATTCAGCTGAGTGACTGACTACATTCTTCTCTGAGATAGGAAAGAAGAAGCAACCATTCCTGCGGGAAGAGAATAGTTTTATTTTGAATGTGTTGAGTGTGAGGTGCCTGCAGGTCATTGGGTTGGTGATGTGTGTTAGGTTAGACAGTTAAAAGTATGTTTTGGGGTTCTAGCAATGTGAGGCATGGTGAGATCCCCTTGTGAATCAGGATGTAGAGAAAGTAACTGATGCCAAGAGGGTGCAGGGTAGAGTCAGAATGAAGCTGGTGGAGGGTGGCACTTCAGGAAGGAGAGCCACAGAAAGGTAAAGAAGAGAACTGAGAGAGGTAAAACAAGAAGAGTTTGTTGCAACAAAGGATGAAAGAATGTCAAGAAGGAAGGGAGAACAGCAACATCCATGGGGCAGTGAGTCAGGAGGTCTGGTTGGCATCACGAGGTCATTGGTGACCTTCCACAGTAGTTTCATTAGATAGTTGAGGGGAGAGAACCACATAGAGAATTTGCCTTTATGGGATCTAAACTTTTTTTTTCTTGTATGAAGGAAAATAATTTTATCAGTAGCCATTAACCTAGTGCAGGTAGATTATACTTAAACAGTAATTTTCACTGCCACTGATGCTTTTTTTCTGAATCAACATTCAAGTTCAACAAAATATATTTAAATTAGACTATTAGATATATTATATATACTTGGAGTTTTCATGTTATAAGATAGGAAATAAAATTGACTTATAAAGAAGTTTTTATGAAATCCTATTTTCTAAGAACAGGGATTTTAGTAAGGGAAGAATTTTATTTTTGAGATTATATGGTAACCTTCCAATAAATTTGTGTTGATTCCTATGAATGTGTTTATTGACCAGGATAAGTTGTTACCTGGTAGGTGAATTGTGCTCTGCTAGAGAAAAAGTACTGGGGACTTAGATGATCCTTATATATGTGATATCAAGGATCAACTGATACATGATTTTAATTTTGCTGGAAATAAAATGCAAAATTTTTCAAAAGTTGAAAGACTAACAAATCTGTATATGAATATATTTAGAACTTGCTAAAATAAATGTTGTACCCAGAAGGCCTTTTGTATGGATTTAAAAATTGCTCTGGCATCCTCAGAGAGGGGATTTTATTTGAAACAATTTCTAAGCCAGTCCCTAAGTGACTACTTCTTACCTATTAATATTTACATACATTGTGAGGACCGAGTTAAGCCTCCCTGGGATTAAAGGTGCCAGGTACGTGGTTGTAGCTTTGGGCTACGTGATTGTAGGTAGGAAGATTTTTATAGGATGAGAATTATGTTCAGGTTGACTGTCAGGGAGTACCGGTGGCTTTAAAAAAATCCTCTCTGAAGCTAGTTCTCTGGAGCTACCCTTTTAGATATGATCCTTTTTAAAGTTGAATTTATGTTTAACAACCCCCCAAAGTCTTAATCTGTGAAAGTCTAATTTGGGAGCCTTACTGATTTAAAATGAATGTAAGGGAATGACAATTAAGCTCATACCTCTAGTTAGACTTTGCCAAAAGAAATGGGTGTTGACTCTTCTAATGAGAATTGAAGGTAGGTGCTATTGACCTCGGGGACTTTTCTTAAATTGAGCTGTCTATGACTTTGCCTTTTCAGTTCTTTTCAGAAAAGGCCTCAAAGGACCCCCATAATAGGTCCATTTCCTGACTCCCTTCTCTTCACAGGGTCTGGCTAGAGAACATTCTTCCCCCATCCCACACAGGCACCAAAATTCGAGATTCCATCATCCTTTCTCCTGTTGCCGCACGGTGTCTTAAAAAATTCCCAGCCCGAATCTTAAAAAATTCCCAGCCTCTTTTGTTCCTGTATCAGGACTGCTGAGCATGGGCTGGTGTAAACCGCAGCTTTGTGAGCAGGTGCCAGGAAAGTGCGTTGTTCATGATCTTACAAATCTTGGCTTATTTTAGGTCGTCTCCCTCTCACATTTTGCTGAGTAGCTATTTTTGTGCAACTCTTACATGTTTTCTTCCCACCTCTCCTCAACCTCTGACTGTGCTTCTTCATTTCAGGAGACGGCTTTTCTTTTATTTCTTGGAGAAGGGAAGGGTCATTGTAGCAGATATGCATTCCTGGACTTTCCTGATCCTGCTACAAAGATGGGTGGAGGAGGGAAGTGGCTTGGGAGTGAGGGGGCAGCCAAACCACACAGGACCATCAAGGTCCAAGAAGTGACTTTTTTCTGAGTCAGATCATCAGGCGTTTGAGGGTTTGGGGCCAAAGCATGGCAGGATTTGTCTTGTGGTTTATAAAGATCAATCTGGCTGCTGTGTGGAGAACAGACTATGGGATAGAGGATGGGAGAGGGCAGACAGGTTAATAGTCAAAGTGAGAGATGATGGCAATGGAATTAGAATTGGTTAGGTTCTGGACAAATGTTAGGACACACAACATACAAGGGCATGGGAAAAAGCAAGGGTCAGGATTTCATTTCAGGCTTTTGGTGCAAGCAACTGCTGTGCTAAGTGGCAAGAGGACCCTTGTTATGTTGCATGGGTGGTTTGTATGTGAGTCTAGAGTTGTCTGGATGGTCCAGAGTGTGGTCGTGGATTTGTTTTGTCTCTCGATGTTTTGTTTTCTCCAGTGGTTTACCCTTGTTTATCCTGTTTTAATCTCTCTCGCTCGTCACAGGCTCTTTTTCATCAGCCCGTAATCATGCTTACGTCTATTCAATCCTGAAAAAATACACACATGTGAATAGAACACTCGAGTTTGCACTCTCTTTACCTATGATCTAAGCACCAGTTTTTTTCTTCTTCTTCTTCTTCTTCCTTCATCCTTCTTCTTCCTTCTTCATCCTTCTTCTTCTTTTAAAGCAAGCTTCCTAAAGCATGTGTCTTCACTTTCTTATCTTCATTTGCTATCTATTAAAAGTGGACTTCCGGGAGGAGTCAAGATGGCGGAGAATTAGCAGGCTGAGACAACATCAGCCAGCAGGAGATCAGCTAGATAGCCTATGAAACCATTCCGAACACCTACAAATCCAACAGGAGATCGAAGAGAAGAAAAACAACAATTCTAGAAACAGAAAATCGACCACTTTCTGAAAGGTAGGACCAGTGGAGAAGTGAATCCAACGCGACGGGAAGATAGACCCTAGGGGGAGGGGCCAGCTCCCGGCAAGTGGTGGAGCACAAAATCAGGACTTTTAAAAGTCTGCTCCACGGAGGGACATCGCTCCAGAGGCTAAACTGGGGTGAAGACCTCACGGGGACAACGTGGACTCAGGTCCCGTGGGGTCACAGAAGGATCGGGGGTGTCTGAGTGTCGCAGAGCTCACAGGTATTAGAGCAGGGAAGCCGGCTGCGGAGACAGAGCCGAGGTTTCCTAGTGGTCTGTGACACGGACCGGTGCTCTGTGGCATGGGCCAGTGCTCTGTGCGAGGGGTCCCCACAAGATCCGGGGAGACTCAGACCCGGGAGAGCTCAGGGATCTACGGGGTTCGGAGACTCCAGGTGGGACTCTGCCAGAGACAGAGATGCTTGGTCACAGGTTGGGTGAGCTCGGAGCGCTCCCAGAAGCCAGTGAGACGGGACTGCTTACGCACGATTTTCTCTGAGCGCGGTCTCCGGGCGCAAACGTGGGCTGGGGAGACCGGAGGGATTAAACGCTTTTCTATGAAGGCGCACTGAAGACTGGGGCCCCTAGCTCTCGGCTCCTCTGAACCGGAGATTGGGAGGCCGCCATTGTCATTCCCGTCCTCCGGAACTCTACGGAAAGCGTTCAGGGAACAAAAGCTCCCGAAAGCGAACCTGAGAGGATTACTTAGCCCGGCCCCTGGTAAGGGCAGTGCAACTCCGCCTGGGGCAAAGACACCTGAGAATCACTACAACAGGCCCCTCCCCCAGAAGATCAAAGAAATACAGCCAAGACCAAGTTCACTTAACAAGGAGAACAGCGGATTCTTATCTGGACAAAATGACAAGGCGGAAAAACTCACCACAAAAAAAAGAGCAGGAGACAGGACCGAAGGCTAGGGACCTAATCATTACAGACATTGGTAATATGTCAGATCTGGAATTCAGGATGACGATTCTCAAGGTTCTAGCCGGGCTCGAAAAAGGCATGGAAGATATTAGAGAAACCCTGTCAGGAGAAATAAAAGCCCTTTCTGGAGAAATAAAAGAACTAAAGTCTAATCAAGTTGAAATAAAAAAAGGTATTAATGAGGTGCAATAAAAAATGGAGGCTCTTACTGCTAGGATAAATGAGGCAGAAGAAAGAATTAGTGA
>RCUC01103678.1:0-30876 GCA_003697995.1 Taxidea taxus jeffersonii
AAACGGTAAACCTTCAAGTGTGTGAGACGGTTTATCTCATTTGATCTATTCTCCCTTCCACCGTACACATAAGGAAACAGATCTCTGGGGCTATAAGTAACATACCCAGGGCCTCAAGCTAATAGAATTAAAGACTTCAACACTCTTATCTCATTAAGTGGTAGAACAAGCAGACAAAGGCTCAGTAAGGATATAGAAGGTTTGAACACCAACAACAATATAAGAAGAGAAAATAAGAGATTGATATCTGTACATGAACATGTGTAGACATCAAATCCTTCTGGTGCTTGGAACTGATACAAGTCAGTGAGGGCAAGCACTGAATTTTAGTCATCTTGGCATCCTTGGTGTCAGTTAAAGTACCTGAAGCAAAGTAAATACTTGCTGCTTATTTTATTGAACTGGATTATTGGATTAGACTTGCCATTGTACTATTACTGCTTTAGTTTCCATATTACAGAAATTGGAATTTTCTTTTCTTGCCTTTATCCCCAACCCTTTATGTAAGGAGCCAGTCTACCCAGAGATTGACTTTGTTTTAAGGGCAATAGACATGTACTTAACTTAAGGCATTAGATGTCAGTATGAATACTGATAACAACAAAACTAAAATCATTTAAATGAAGCTATTTGAAGTCCTGTCAGTGATATCTACAATGAGACTGTATTCTTCACAAATAATTTCAGAGGATTTTGACTAGAAGAGCTACAAGGACACTTGAACCTTAGAAAAGAAAGCTATTACTTGTATATTGTGCATTTAGGGATAGTTTGCATTGCTAATCTAAACAGTTTATTTAAATTTTGAGTTCCGTTTGTGTACATAAGAAACACTCTTAGTGGGATTTAGCTGATATTCATCAGTCTTTGAAGATACATTACTGAAATTAAGTTCCTGTAAAATTAAAGGAGCTTTTGAATAGTGTGTCTAGGCTAGCTCATGAGGAGAAGGACCACCCTCATTCTAATATATCATGGAACATGAAATAATGTGTTTCTCTAGTGCTTTTAGAGAAAAATAGTATGGAGTAGTAAGAGGAGTTTGGGGTTATTAAGACAATATGGGTTTGAGATCTGACTTTCCAGCTGGGAGATCTTGAGGAATTCAGTTAAACTCTTTCCTGCCCTGCTTAAAACACTGTTATGATGAATAAATGAGAATATATCTAGAAGAGTTTGGAAAACTGGAAAGTATGCAAATTTTTTTTTTATTTCAAAGCTAAGGGTATTAGATCATTTTACTCAGGAAATACTTGAAGCAGTGTTTTGGGGGTGATCGGGTAGTCTGAAAGATTACCCTTTACTGAGATGCCTACTTGAATAATGGGCATAGTAGTAAGCATTTTTAATACATGATTCCATTTAATCCTCGCAAAAACCAAGTGAAAGAAATAGCTTTAATCTGTCTCACCCATGAAGGAGAGATAAAGGTTTAGTGACCTGCTAAAGTTCACAAAGCAGGTTAATAATGATCCAAAGTCTAATGTTCCCAACCATTGCTCAACCTACCTTTCCTTGAGGAGAGGAAGAATAGAGGTGTGTGTGTGTGTGTGTGTGTGAGAGAGAGAGAGAGAGAGAAATAACTTAGTATCTGATTGTCCCAAGTGCTTTTAAGACCAAAAGAGAAGCAGTGACAGTATTTCCTAGGAGAAGGGGGACTTGGTCAAAAAATTTAAGCATTGGAAGGGACCTTGAGGTTGAATGACCTAGCATTGAAACTAGGAGTAATTGGTGATAGATTAGAACCAAGGCCTGCAGATGATCAGTTTTCTGCTTCCTACATTGTTTCCTTTAAACTGTGCCTTGGAAGATTCATAAGCAGTAGCCATAATAATAAGAGCCAGTACCTTTGTAGTGTTATTGAGTTCATAGAGCCCTTCACATAGCTTCATCTTCTAAATGGCCATGTTTCTCAGAAGCTATAAGGTTTGGAGGGGAAGTACCAGGAGGGTTTTCCATGTTATTTAGGGAAATATCTGAGTAGAGATAGAAGAGGAACAAGACATGTTTAGGAGATAATAAAGTCTAGGAAAAGGTAGGTTCTGGCTGCTTGATTGGGAGAGAGTTGGTGAGGGGAAGATTTTAACGTCAAGCCAAGGAGTTCTAATTTTCTCAAAAGTAAAGAGCTTCTCAGGGAGTTTTCACTCCCCCTCCTTATTTAAAGAAAGTGTGTATGTTGTGTGTACATACGCTGATACCCTAGTAGGATCCTTTTTCCTCAAAACAAAACAATTGGGGGACATTTTTGAAGAAAGTTACATGCCAA
This sequence comes from Taxidea taxus jeffersonii, assembly GCA_003697995.1. NCBI lineage: Eukaryota > Metazoa > Chordata > Mammalia > Carnivora > Mustelidae > Taxidea > Taxidea taxus. The sequence continues at coordinate 2,267 of RCUC01103678.1, forward strand.
GGATGACCCAAAGTGAAAATATACACATAAGGCAGTTTTGGTGTTTGTGTTTTAACTTTCTCCAGTCACCTTGTATGTAAGATCCATGTAATTTATGGAGTGACTGGAAAATACAATGATATTCTGGAAAACAAAATACTCTGCCAAAAATCAGCAACACTTCCCATAACATTTGGAGCTACTGACTACTACTTTTAACCTATTCTGTGGTACCACCGCCCCACCCCCCACAAAAGAACACATTTTGGGGTTTTTTTGTTGTTTTTAAAGATTTTATTTATTTCCTTGATAGACAGAGATCACAAGTAGGCAGAGAGGCAGGCAGAGAGAGAGGAGGAAGCAGGCTGTCCGCAGAGCAGAGAGCCCGATGCGGGGCTCGATCCCAGGACCCTGGGATCATGACCTGAGCCGAAGGCAGTGGCTTTAACCCACTGAGCCACCCAGGCGCCCCAAGAACACATTTTGTATTGCAGCTCTGTGTATACCTTTTTGGAACATGTTGAGCTTTGCGTTGTTGGGTTTTTTGGGTCCCCCCCCTTTTTTTTAAGATTTTATTTATTTATTTGACAGAGATCACAAGCAGGCTCCCGGCTGAGCAGAGAGCCCGATGTGGGGCTCAATCCCAGGACCCTGGGATCATGACCTGAGCCGAAGGCAGAGGCTTTAACCCACTGAGCCACCCTGGCGCCCCTTTTTTCCCCCTTTTAAATGTTGATTGCAACCTACTAAATTAATATAGTAACCCATGGTCTGAGAAACACTGAGGATCCCATCATTTCAGTTCTTTTTCTTTTAACTCCTCTCCCAGCAGGGGATTGCTCCCTCTTAATCAATGACACATCTGGTGGGGAGGTTCTCTTTACTCTGAAAAAGCAAGACAGGACCTTTGCTGTACCAGGGAGTGCAGGGACCATAATTCTGCCTGCAGCTAAAGGGTTTTAAGGCAAACACAGCTCTAGCCTCAGTGATACAGAAAGAGGAAATGGATTCTTATACCAGGGGTAAGTTGGAGACTTTTTTATTTGGGGAATTTACTTCCAAATCAAAATAAAATTACAACTATTAAAGTTGGTGCTATCCTAGTTCTTAACCTCTGCATACTCTGGTATACAGCTTGCTATATGTTGGTTTTTGTCTATAGCTATAAGAAAACAATAATTAGGGCACGTGGATGGCTCAGTCGTTTGAACCTCTGCTACCTGCTCAGCTGGGAGTCTGCTTCTCCCTCTGCCTGCTGCTCCCCTGCTTATACCCAGTGCTCTCTATCTCTGTCAAATAAGTAAAATCTTAAAAAAAAAAAAAAAATTGCTAGTCCTTACCTCTTAGAATTAAAAAGCCTTGCTCACATTTGAAGTTATGATATCATTTGCCCTGCTGTTCATACAGTCTAAAATAATATCAATTCTAGCCAAAGTCTGATTAATATTCTAAGTTGTAAAATATGTCATTTCTTTGTATTTTTAAAAACTTTTCTGATTTAATTGTATTTCTTGGAAAAAGCTAATGCATTTGTATGGTTCAAAATTATAAAAAATTAGAGTGTAAAGGAAAATTAAGTCTCCCTCCTACCATGACCCCTAAATCAGCCAGTTTTATGACTGCATTGTATTCTAATATATAGCTATACTGACCACAAGCCTAGTATAAACAATTAAGTAATATAATACAAAGGTCATTTTGCACCCATGCAGGTATTTCTACAGAATCAATTCTATGAGTGGGATTATAGGGGCAGAAGGATCCATGCAGTTGTGATTTTTGATAAGTAATGCAAAGTGCCGTCAGGCCGTTCATACTCAGTAGCTAAATATGAAGGTCCTTTTCCCTGTTCTTACTAGCTCTGGTTTTGATACTGGATAGTCTTAGAGGTGGAAAAAGATACCTCAGTTCATGTGAAAATGGGAATTTTCATGGTCCATAGCCATTTATATATTTCCTTTTCTGTGAGCTGTTTCTTTTCTTTTCTTTTTTAAGATTTTATTTATTTGATAGAGAGAGAGATCGCAAGTAGGCAGAGAGGCAGGCAGAGGGAGAAGGGAAAGCAGGCTCTCTGCTGAGCAGAGAGCCAGATGAGGGGCTCGATCCCAGAGTCCAGAGACCATGACCTGAGCCAAAAGCAGAGACTTAACTCACTGAGCCACCCCCGCACCCCAGCTGTTTCTTTTCATGTGCAATCTGATTTATCTGTACTCTTAAGGCTTATGAGTTTTTTGCCCCTCTGAGATTATAAATTCTTCTATGATTTTCTTAAATATTTTAGACTTTTCAGATTGAAACTTAATCTAAAATACTCCAAAAAGCTTTTTAACCATCTTCACCTGTAAAATAATAAAACAAGTTTGTTTTTTCTTTAGTTTGTGTTGCCTATTTAGAACTCTCCCTATTCAAATTGTCCCCAACTTTAGAATATGTATATTCTAGAAATCATGTGTTAGTTGTTTGAAACTCAGAATGTGTATGTTCCTATAGAAACAGTATGATTGATGAGGTTTCCTGTAGTCCTAATCTGAGTTGAGGCTACTGTGTGGTGGGTATTACAGAGGGCACGTGTTGCATGGAGCACTGGGTGTGGTGCATAAACAATAAATGCTGGAACCCTGAGAAGAAATAAAATAAAATGGGGGGGGGGGACTTTCTTACAAAATATAGGAGAGAGAACAGATACATTCTTCTGTTTTTGTTGTTAGTGGCTTAAAGGGGTTGGCTTTGCAATCTTCCCATTACATTTACCCTTATCTGCAAAACCCATAGGCACTGTCTTTGGGGCAGAATTGGCCTCTTACTCTCCTATCTCAGAAGTGGTTCCTGCTCAAAATGTTTGTCTTCTGTTCTTCCTATTGAGCCAATTATTAAACACCTCATTGTTAGTACCAACCACAGGCCAGCGAGTGTTTTGTGTACCTGTTTTGTGTTTTGTGTGGGCATATTTTCTTAATTAATGATACACCTACTAGGTATTAAACAAAATGTATTCTACTAAGGTCAGCTGACAGTTGCTTATAGTCACAAGTATTTATTTGGAGAACTTTACTCAGTCGAACTTTCTAGTGGGCAGTATTGGTATGGGATGAGAGGAGCTAACTCCAGACCCTTTTGTTATTTCTCCCTTTGTCCTTAATAGAAATTGCCCAGTGCTTTTCTTTTCTGCAGGATGAACAGGACCTTCTTTGTTAGAAATGTGATGTAGCAAGACTGCCTTCTTACTAAGTTGTAGCCCAGAGTATCTGAATAATAACAGTAACTGCCCTGGATGTATAGGGTGAACAGTTAGTTATTGGTTGACATTAGCCTTTCAGAATTTCTTAGGCAGCTCTCTATCAGTCACTTGTTGATTGGCCTATGGGAAGTGCTCTCAGTTCACAGCCCCAAGCGACACCTTCTGTGTTGAATTGAGAGTCTCCTGAAGATTCAGATTCTGTATAAATAAGTAGATACAAAAGTTTTGGGGCGCCTGGGTGGCTCAGTGGGTTAAAGCCTCTGCCTTCAGCTCAGGTCATGAGATCAAGCTCCGCATCTGGCTCTCTGCTCAGCAGGGAACCTGCTTCCCTTCCTCTCTCTCTGCCTGCTTGTGATCTCTGTCAAATAAATAAAATCTTTTTTTTTTTTTTTTTAAGATATAAAAGTTTTATTGCTCTCATCTTCTCTCATCTCATCTCATCTTCTAACTCACTTTCTGTTTTGGAGCAAAAGCAGTAACATTGTCTTACAGTTAAAAGTTACACCATCAACTTAATCTTATAGTTCATTATAGATGTAAACTTACAGCAGCACTCTTAGTAGTTAAAACTTCTGAGTGTTATAGCAGCATAAATTCAATTCATTGTAATAATTTCCTGATAGCCCACAAGCCACCCCCCTCCCCTTGGCCCTTCTTACCTCATCCAGCTATGTATTAAGTGCTTTCCTTGCAGTTTTTGTACCAAGTCTTCTCAGATGAATATAACCTCAGATTCGAGTAAACCTGACACTAAAAGTGTTTTCATGATAGGTACCTAGGATCCAGCAGTGAGGAAAAAAGGCCATTTATTTCTTTGTAAGTTTTACATTTTGTTGGAAGGCAGAATAGGTCTGGGTTAAGATACATAAGTCCAGTGGTAGGTTGAATAAAGTTATGTTGAATATGTTATAATTGAAGTTAGCATAATCAACTCCTTTCAACAACGTTGTATTAGCAGTATGGGGCTGGAATAAGAGAGTCTTGAAGAGCCCAGCAAAAAAAGCTTAGATGCAAAGTAATATGTGTAAGAAAGGCCCAGTGTTCTTATGCAGAAAACTGAGCTTTGTCTCAACATATGTCGTATGGGCACCCCAAAGGCCTGTACTACTCCCAGTGGTTTGGGAATGTTTAGGAAGGGCACACAAAGCAGTCCTGAGGGATAGGAACCTTCGCAGAGGATGAGACATCTAAACTAAAATCTGTATGGCCAGCAGAAATTAAGCCGGTAGAAGTGGGAATAAAGAGGCAAGGACAAAGGAACATTCTAGTCATGGAAGCAAGGAAACATGGATAGAAGTTTAATTTGGTAGAAACTCACTGCAGAGTTTAAGAAGTGAGGAAGGGGAGGAGCACCTGAGTGGCTCACTGGCTTAAGTGGCTCAGGTCATGATCCTGGGGTCCTGGGAAGGAGCCCTGCATGGATCTCCCTGCTTAGCAAGGAATCTGCTTGGTCCTCTGCCCCTCCCTCACCCCCTGTGCGAGTTTTCTCTCTCTCTCTCAAATAAGTAAGTCTTTAAAAAAAGAAGAAGAAGTGAGGAAGAGGGAAAGGAGACCAGTAAATAGATGTATCTAGAGAGAGTTAACCCAGTCCCAGGTAAAGGGGGCTTTGTGTGCCGCATTGTTTGGACTTTATCTTTATGGTTAAAGGGAGCCGTTAATGCGCTTTATGCAAAGAAGTGATCATGGGATCTGTGTTTTATTTAGAAACCATCATTTGACTTAAATGACTATAGAGAATGGGTGGGAGTAAGGTGGGACTGGAAGCAAGGGGACTTGGGGGAAGGTTGCAGTTATGCAGGTTAGAAACGATATATATGAAGACTTAGTTTTTTTGTTTTGTTTTTAAGACTTAATTTTTATACGTTGTGAGTTTATTGCAGACAAAAAGGGGGGGGGGAGGAAAATTTTAAGAAAAAGACCACCCAAAGTGTGACATCTGTCTTTTAAGAGCACCTTCATTTGGAGGCCTCTTCATTTTAAGGAACCTAGGAATAACATATGACATATTCATGAGGACAGATCTGTTCTAGCAAGCTTCACATTAAGATCTTTGAAAAGTACAATCCCAGAGTCCTATGCCTTAGTTGTGTATTTGACATTTTAAGTTACACTTTGAAGCCCTCTAATCTCACATAGTTAGCACTGGTAATAGGTGATTACTCGAAAAGTTTAAAGAATTATGGGTACTTATGAATATGCATCTCATATCTTATTTTAACTTAAATGCACTTAGGATTTGGGCCAAAGGCTTTTATTTGTTAACGGGTCTGCCAATCTGAGTAGTCTTTTAATAAAATGACATGCAGTGCCCATGTTCCATACAATTTTCAATATGTTTCTTTTGAGTTTAGCAGGAATTTTACAGTGAATGCAGAGTCATCCTGTGTTAGTTTCTTACCCCAGGCCTTTACAGTTGTCTCACCTATACATAATTCAGCAACACCCTTTTTGTTTTCTTTAAGGTACACGTCTTTTACTGAGAGCTTCTTTTTTTTTTTTTTAAGATTTTATTTATTTATTTGACACAGAGAGAGAGAGCATTAACAGGGGGAGTGGCAGAGGGACAAGCAGACTCCCTGCCAAGCAGGGAGCCTGGACCCAGGGCTGATCCCCCAGGACCCTACGGTCATGACCTGAAGTCAGATGCTTAACTGAATGAGCCACCCAGACAGCCCTTTATTGAAATTTTCAAAAATAATCAGCTTCATTTTCATATAAGCGTAGTGTGTTTTTGCATTCATATTTCACTGATTTATGTCAAAGTTAATTTAGTTAATGCCTGAGTATGACTAGTATAACCAGATATGAGGATAGCTTAGCCTTAAATTCAGTTGATGTGAGCAGATGTGAGGTGGCCTTTGAGCCACGAGCATTGTGCTCATCATGAGTTTTATAGAGGAAAAAGTAATGTTAAAATACGACAAGTAGGTGGAAGTCGGTTAAACAACTTCTGTCTTAGAGTTGTGTGAAATTTGAGGTTCTCAGACTGACAGACCACAGGTTTTGAAGTTAGAGTAGGTTTAACTGTTCTTGTAAGCTTCATTTTCCTTAGCAATAAAAGGAGTGCAGTAACCTAGTTCTTAGGGTTATTGTATAGACTGAATGAGACAGTAGCTATTCAGTGACTTACATGTGCACTAGTGGCATGTAGTGGCAAAGTAGTTTTTCTTTGCCATCAACATCCTGCAAAGGAGTTACTTTATTACTGTTCTGAAAGTCCGACCTGCATATGGTATAGCTTGCCTGTACAGAGTATTCCGCGCATCAGTTGCAGCGACTGCTAACAGCAAGGAGCCAATAGGCATGGCTTTTAAGATCTCCCACTAGAGGTGCCACCTCTTCCTAAGTGAAAGGCCAGCAGACAGGTATACCTGAGGCTGGGGGAGCATCTGTGGAGTTGGGAAAGCTCTCTCGTGATCTAGTGACAGGTTTTTATGATAAAGAAAAAAACTGCCCAGAAGCAGACATTTGTCTTGAAAGGAGCTCTCTGTGATCTGTCTTTATCAGTATTACTGACGTAGATGTCGATTCTTACGAAATATTTTCTTTCTAACAGGTTGTAAAATTAAAGCACTGAGAGCCAAGACAAACACGTATATCAAGACACCCGTTCGTGGTGAAGAGCCCATTTTTGTTGTCACTGGACGGAAAGAAGATGTTGCCATGGCCAAAAGAGAAATTCTCTCAGCTGCAGAGCACTTCTCCATGATCCGTGCATCTCGAAACAAAAATGGCCCTGCCCTGGGAGGCTTGTCTTGTAGTCCGAATCTGCCGGGCCAAACCACCGTTCAAGTGAGGGTCCCCTATCGTGTGGTAGGATTGGTCGTTGGGCCCAAAGGAGCAACGATTAAGAGAATTCAGCAGCAGACCCACACATACATAGTAACTCCAAGCAGAGATAAAGAGCCTGTCTTCGAAGTGACAGGGATGCCCGAAAATGTTGACCGAGCACGAGAAGAAATAGAAATGCATATCGCCATGCGTACAGGAAACTATATTGAACTCAATGAAGAAAATGATTTCCATTACAACGGTACCGATGTAAGCTTTGAAGGTGGCACTCTTGGCTCTGCGTGGCTCTCCTCCAATCCTGTTCCTCCCAGCCGCGCAAGAATGATATCCAATTATCGAAATGATAGTTCCAGTTCTCTGGGAAGTGGTTCCACAGATTCCTACTTTGGAAGCAATAGGCTGGCAGACTTTAGTCCAACAAGCCCGTTTAGCACAGGAAACTTTTGGTTTGGAGATACACTACCATCTGTAGGCTCAGAAGATCTTGCAGTTGACTCTCCTGCCTTTGACTCTTTACCAACATCTGCTCAAACTATCTGGACTCCGTTTGAACCAGTTAACCCACTCTCTGGCTTTGGGAGTGATCCCTCTGGTAACATGAAGACTCAGCGCAGAGGAAGTCAGCCATCTACTCCTCGTCTGTCTCCTACATTTCCTGAGAGCATTGAACACCCACTTGCTCGGAGGGTTAGGAGCGACCCACCTAGTACAGGCAACCATGTTGGCCTTCCAATATACATCCCTGCTTTTTCTAATGGTACCAATAGTTACTCCTCTTCCAATGGTGGTTCCACCTCTAGCTCACCTCCAGAATCAAGACGAAAGCACGATTGTGTGATTTGCTTTGAGAATGAAGTTATTGCTGCCCTAGTTCCATGTGGCCACAACCTCTTCTGCATGGAATGTGCCAACAAGATCTGTGAAAAGAGAACGCCATCATGTCCAGTTTGCCAGACAGCTGTTACTCAGGCAATCCAAATTCACTCTTAACTATATATATATACATAAATACTATATCTCTATATGGACTCGTAAAGGCATGGGTATAATGGTACCCCCAGTAAACTTCCTAATGAATTCTTATGACTGTTATCAGGCTTTATTGGGATTAGGCTAAAGTTGTTAGTAAACTTATAAAAGGCTGCTATGGTAACACTAAACCTAAGTGGTCTCTTGTCTATTAGTTTGGTTTGAATTATTAATCCTATCCTGTAGACCCAGAGACATAGCTTGTAGAAGAATCGTTAAAACTGAAGTTCAGCTTGGCTGAGTGAAGATAATCATAGGTTGTGTGAGCCTATGAGAAAAGTTATACGTCTAGATTTCAAAACAGTGGGTCCCAAAGCCTAGCCACATTAAGAGTTTATGGAGGGTACTTGGCATTACAGATGATTCAGACACTTCCAGTGCTGCCTTCTTTACACTGCCAGTTTTGACAAAACAGGTTCGTTTTTTATTTTACAACAACTTATGCCTAATTCTGCAGGATTGCAAGTAACTTTTTAATGCATTGTGATTACTTATTGGTAATAATAGGGCTGATGGCAGTTTACTCGATCACTGGTTATAATTTGGGACAAAAACTGCTACATTGACCTTCATCTCGCCCAGAACGCTCACGGCTGGTATGATCAGTGGATCAGGAATGCAATTGTGTCGATTGTGAATTCCTACCCATTGCCTCCCTCGGTGAATGTGGAAATGGCCACCTGGGTTTTCCCATTTCAGGAAGGGCTTTGGGATGCACCTATATTGGCTAATAATTGAGGATGCGAACATTCCATTCATTAGTCTGATCAAGCTGTTGATTAATTTTTAGACTATAGATCAAAATGTGAAACATTTTATGTTCAATCCATATTTGTCTTGCACATTATAAATATATTTTTATTTTTTAGTAGTTTAGGGGAGGGGGAGGGAGAGAGGGATAATAATGCCCTTAGGATAATTTACAAAAGCAGCTGTGATGACCTTCAATCAGTTTACTTCATTTCAAAACTATTTCCAATCACAAGGAAAGATTTCTTTAAGATACACTTTTACATTTCACCTGTGGATGTCTGTAACTTCATCCTCAGTATGTTCCCAAATCTGTGCTGGCATTGAAAGGACAAAACAATATACTGGTGGGTTTTTCTACTAATTATTTTTTGAAGCGTTATTTTCCCAACACAAAAGAGCTTTTTTTCTCAATATAACAAAAAATTGAAAATCCTATGTGTATTGAATAGTAAATAGACAAATTTTATTTTTTATTTCCACTTGAAGAGTTACATTTCGTATAAAAGTTTACAAATAACGGTTTTTATTTTGATTTTTTCAGTATAAAAATTGCCTTGATGGCATATTATGATGTAATGCTAATTGCTTGTAGGATAGTTAAATGTCAGTATTGAAACCTAATCTTTAGCTGCCGTCTTGTAGATACGAACGAATGTTCACCAAGCATGTATTTTGTATTTTGTTGCATTGTACACTGCAACTAATAAGCCAAGGAAACGACATATATTAGGTGCGTGTACCATTTCTAAAAACCACAAACTAAGAATGATAAATTATCAATATAGTTTAGTATTTGCTAATTTTACTACACTCTTTTGTTATGTATATGTAGGGAAGTCATAGGGATTATAAATTCAATTTGAGTAAAGTTTAAAACCATATATTTTATGATAAAGGGCCTTTAACTTAAGATGGCCAAAGCACTGATATTATATATTTGCTGTAAAGAGAATTATAAGAGTTTTATTTTTCTGATATTAAAAGTTACTTAATAAAGACTTGTTTCCATTAACTTGAATGTATTCTCCTTGGTGTTTTTCATGCAATCATTAGTTTAGACTGGAAGATAGCCATTTGCCAGAATTGAACATTTTCTTTTACAAAGTTTCCCCTCTCCCTTCCAGCTCCTTGTGTTCATTCTTAGAGTGATTTTATTTTTCAGTGTTCTTAGTGTTAAATGTGTCGCTTATGCTCCATCCAAATTTAGCTTTTTCCTTCAAATGAGTATTTTTCGTTATAGGGAAATTAGAGTTTTAGCTAGTTTTAGATTGTTTTATTGCTTGCTTGTGTAGTCAACCACAATTACTATTAACCTAACTGTAAATAATGACTTTTTACATATTGATGTTAACTAAAATCCTGAATCCATTTAGACTCTACTCAGTTTCTATCGTTTGTTACAGGTTTTTGTCTTTTTAATCACTTAATCTAGAAGATGAATTTCTTTCTAAAACGAAGGTACACGTTTTAAAACTTTAAGGAAGTACCTTCTGAAAGGTTTGTGGTTGATGAAAATATTACTCCATTAATGAAATGATTTGATACTGATTGGAGTAAATTATTTGTTACAAAGCAAGAATAAAGACCTTTCTAAGATGTTCTAAAGAAACCAAAATTCTGTTCATTCTTAGAGATATTACACAGCCACGGTGAGTCTTTTCATGGTAGGTGTTGGACAGAAATTCTTCAGCTGCACTAGAAGACTGGAGATCAGAGATTTGATGATGGGTAAGATCAGTGCCCTAGAATCGTTTTTGCGAGCTTTAGGATTATCCTCCACAAGCATGAAGCAGAAATGTTTGGGTGTGGTACAGGACTGTCGTCTGCCCCTCTGATTCATAGTTTTTCTTTCCGCCATTTCGGTGACCCACAATTAGTTAATGTCCGGCCCTGAGGCCGGTGACCTCTGTAGCCTAACAGCCTCACAACACCTGTGTCCTTCCTCTCACTTCATCTCATGTAGGCATTTTCTCATCTCATCACAAGAAGAAGGGTGATATTTTGAGAGAGAGAGACCATATTTACATAACTTTTGTTTTACAGCATATTGTTGTCATTGTTTTATCATTCTTGTTAATCTACTGTGTCTAATTTATAAATCAACTTTATCATAGGTATGTAGGTATAGGGGAAAACGGTACACTTAGGATTCGGTAATAATCGTGGTTTCAGGGATCTACTGGGGGTCTTGGAACATCCTCCTCAGACAAAGGACCAGAATGCTATACTTCTACGACTCTAACATAGACTGAACAGCCAATGAATATGAATTTCTAGTACCTCATACAAGGTCACGATCTTTCAGAGGACCTTGCAAATAATCTACTTTGGAGACTTTCCTTGCCAGAGGAAGCCAAAAGTGTCTGAAAATGTTAGCAAAACTGAGAAGCACTTACCCAAGTTCTAAGTCTAGAACTGCCTTTCCTGGATGTTTGCATTCATTTTCTTGCGTAGGGAAGAACAGGGAGAGAGGCTTATAGGAAACCTGTGCACCTGCCTTTACCAGGGAATTGCTATACCAGTAGAGGGTCTGCAGTGAATGATTAAGAATGAGGGAAACATTCCATATTTCCCCCACTATCTGATGTTAAATGTTCTGTAAAACCTTTTGTAAGCTGAAAAGTCGTAAAGCAGCAGTTAAAAAAGTGAAAATCCTCCTCTGATTTGTTTTGGTTCACAAAGACGGGTAGTAATGTGGGGCTTTCATAAAAGCAAAGTGGAACGAAGCAAACTGTTGGATAGCAGAGGTAATCGTCTTCCATTTTCCTGGCCTCCGAGGGCTGGTGCTGGGCTGAAAGCACTTGGTTCGGCTGGCAGCTCAGTTATGATGGCATGTCATTCTCTCTATACTGGATCTTACGGAAGGAATTCATTGCAAAGCAGGTTTTTATCAATAGTAAAGAAGGCTAGGATAATCAGGTTTTGAAAATAGGTACAGGTATGGTCTTACACTTCAAATTTTTAAAATTTATTTTTTAATTAATACATAATATTTGTTTCAGGGGTACAGGTCTGTGATTCATCAGTCTTTTTTTCTTTTTTTTATTTATTTGTCAGAGCGGGAGCGAGCAGAGGCAGAGGGAGAAGCAAGCTCCCTGCTGAGCAAGGAGCCCGATGTGGGACTCCATCCCAGGACGCTGGGATCATGACCTGAGCCGAAGGCAGCAGCTTAACCAACTGAGCCACCCAGGCGTCCTGATTGATCAGTCTTAAACACCACCCAGCACTCACTATAACACATACCCTCCCCAATTATTCTTATCAATGGCTCCCTCAGCATGAAAACCAGATGGTGGTTCTCAGTATGCTACCAACTCCCCCTGCTCCCGGTCCCACTTAAATTTCTACTTCTATCTTTCCAAAACTTTTTGTAAATAAAGGAGACTAGGGGTGTTTATAATATATAGTGCACATATTTTTCATGACCGTATACTTCCACAACATAATTCAGCTGCAGTAAACTTTTGTTTCATGGCTATTCCATACCTTCCCGTTTACTGTTAGTGATTGAATAACTGGGCAGTGGAGCACTGATGAGTTAGGAAGGGACATTGAAAAACCTAATGAGATTGGATTTAATAAAGATTAAGAATAGCTGTTTTTTGGGGGGTGCCTGGGTGGCTCAGGTAAGCGTCTGACTCTTGATTTGGGCTCAGGTCATGATCTCAGTCATGAGATGGAGAGCCTGCTTAAGTGTTCTTTCTGTCCCTCCCCCGCCAAAGAAGACTAGCTGTTTTCTTTAAACTGCCATACTTTCCTTCTTGGATATCTTAGAGTAATTATTCCCTTAAAGGATCTTCAAACTGACCATGAGAAGTAACTGAAAACTGTGAAAGAATTAAATTTTCTTGCCATTTGGGATTTTCCATGTGGCCTCTGTAGAGTTCACCAATGAGAGGTGGGAATTGGTAGGCCAAAGAGGAAAACAGCCGAAGAGAAACCATAGATCTCTAGCCCTTCAGGGTGTTCTGGAAAGGTCTCATGGAACACAGAAGTGTTGAAACCTGATGCCTTTGTGTTTTAAAATTATAAATCCTCAATCTCTCTAAGACTGTACATAAATAACTTCTTAAACATGAAAATCTTGAGAAGGACTTATGAGGTGCCCCTGGGTGGCTCAGTGGGTTAAGCCTCTGCCTTCGGCTCAGGTCATGATCTCAGGGTCCTGGGATGGAGCCCCGCATGGCATTGGGCTCTTTGCTCAGCGGGGAGCCTGCTTCCCCCTCTCCCTCTGCCTGCCTCTCTGCCTCCTTGTGATCTCTGTCTGTCAAATAAATAAAAATCTTAAAAAAAAATAAAAAAGGACCTATGATATTCAGCTGAATAGACAACAAAAAACTGAAAGAACTGGCTTGGTACTAAGAACCTTGCTAGTCTGAAATGGGAAAGGAAGGCCAAGATTATATAAATCTTTGTTCAGTGCCTACCAGTGCATTTCAATGTTTACCCAAAGTCTCTAGCAGTGTTATGCATAATTTATTGCATACATTAACACTGAACATCAAGATGGGGAAGGTCAGTCTCACCATCTTAAAGGCTGTACAAAACCTCAAAATATAGGTATGACTGACTTATGCCCCAGTGACAGATGGAGGGGCTGTTAAATTAGAATGCTCTTGGATAAGTCAACAGTAGTCATCCTCTACTAATTGAAACATGAGAAGTCTTTTAAAATGTGATTCTGGCACTGTAAGAATGCAATAATTAGTATTTAAAACCGGGAAATAAATTTTGGTATTTCCCTTTCAAAGCGCCAAGGCTTGTATCTTCCATGACATTTCCCAAGTTCAAAAGCAAACAGTGGAACTTTTGACATTATCTGTTGCTGCAATTTCAGGGGAATTACCAAGACATAAAAAGTGACCTGAATGGGGTAGTGATTTCAGGACTGCCTGAGTCATAGATGTAATGTGCTGAAATAGGGAAACTAGGCCTTGTACTTTAAAGACCGATTTACAGCTAGACGAATAAGATTTCAAAAAGGATTGGTAGCTTATGGATTTTGCTAATGCTGATGATGTATGTATAACTGACCTTTATTTAAAGTCTTTGAGGTTCACTGTTGGGTGACAGAAGAATATGATAATAGAGTTAATAAGAAATAGCCATGCCTATTAATTATTAAGACATGGTTAATATCACTTGTGAAGAGAAGTCTTCTGAAAGTAAGACTTTAAAACCACAGAGAAAAACAGGAAAGATGGACTAATTCATTTCTTCCTTGTTGGTAGAGTCTGCAAGAACTTGCTGGAAATAATTTAAGAATTGCGTATGTGTGAAAATAATTGTGTGGGTGTCTGAAAGCCGCTCTTAAAGCCACTTGCTTAAAACAGTCTGTACTACTAGCTCAGCTGAGGACTTCTTTCTGTATTCGACTATTGTCAGAACAGATTATGAATGGGTTCTTGGTGGGGTTTGGATTCAGTGGAGCTTTCCTCCACTCAAATTCCATATGTTACCAAATTTGTACTTCTTGGAAAGTACAGTCTTCTTTCCACACATGTGAAGTCACCAGTGGAATGGCTTAGGATGTTTCTAATTCTGGAAGTCCCAGTTGTCTAAGAGCTAGACATACCTTCCGAGGATTGTCTTTTCCGTACATGATAGAGGTTCCCATTCTGAGAGCCACGGTCTCATTCTGAAGTTGAGGAAGCACACTCCCAGTGTCTCCTTTTCCTGGTCTACCCCAGAGGCTTCTCCTGATCCACATAAAAGCCAAACAAATCTTATTCTCAGGCCTAGAAGCTTGCGGTGAAGACTCTGGAGTCAGGATCATATTTTATGTTTTCTCTTCCCAAGCAGGTGATTCCTACTGTTTTCTGGAAAATAGAGCTTCAGGTCAAAAGATCACGGTCAAAGATTACAGAAATGGTCCTTTCGCTTTTACTTTCTTTACTAATAGATCAACTTTGCTTTTGTTATTCCATTTATTCAACCCTTTCAGTGACCTCCTTCAGCCCTTGACCCTACTTCTTTTAACTTTGCCAGGAATAACATTCTTCTGCCATCCCTTCCATCACCACTATTTGGACACTGTTAGGTATATCTTTCCAGGTAACAGACTGGAAAGTTTGGCTTTCCAATGGACTCCAAGTTTGGCTCTCTGAGGCCTTGAAATCACACTGACAGGAACTGAGCATGCCACCTTATAGACTACATCTCATTTTTTAGTCATGTCCCATGCTCGCCTGGTCATTTCATCTTGGAAGCTGCTTCTGGACTGGGCCCACAAAGCTTATTCTTCAGCTTGGATTCTGTTTCAATGCAAGCTCCCTTATTTTCTGGCTTTCACAGAGGGCATCTCATCCCATATTTTGTGGACTGTATACTATGAGTCTCATTTTCTTTATCTGTAAAGTGGGAATAATTACCTATGAGGAGTATATGAAACTCCAGAAACAAAGCTCAAGAGATGCTGGGAGGTGACTAATAGGCGTTCCTGGGTCATATCCTTCATATTCTGCTTCTTCTTAAAACCCAGCCCGGCCCTGGGAAAATGGGAAGTACTGCTAAACAGCAATGTAAACCAAAAGTAAAAAGCTTATGGGTTTTAAAACACTACCTTTTTAGTTGCGTGACCCAGTCAGTACAAAGTGAACTCAGGTGCACAATCTTATTTCATTTTACTGCAGCCCTAGGGGTGCAGGCAGGAACCCTTCTTTCCATTTTGCAGGGAAAAAGCTGAGGCTTAAAAGTTTAACTAGCTTAAGGTAAAAATAAAAATCCCCAAATCTAAAAGCATCTTCAGAAAGATTATACAGCTGAGATGTGAGCATTTTCCATTGAACTCTGGTTCCAGAATTCCTGGGCTCGCCAACCAAAGATTTTGCTAGCACTTTTTTTTTTTTTTTTTTAAGATTTTATTTATTTGTCAGAGAGAGAGAGAGAGCGAGAGCACAGGCAGAGGCAGAGGGAGAAGCAGGCTCCCCGCCGAGCAAGGAGCCTGATGTGGGACTCGATCCCAGGATGCTGAGATCATGACCTGAGCCAAAGGCAGCCGCTTAACCAACTGAGCCACCCAGGCGTCCCCCGCTAGCACTTCTTAATAGGGTTACTTTGTATTCTCAACCTGTCGTGACCAGGAAGGACTTGGGCTGGGCTGAAGCACCAATTCTTGTTTCAGAATTGATGTGTGGACTCCTATTGGGCACCAAAGTGCTCTGCCAGCAACTGAAATGTCAAAAATTGGCCGGAACTGTGTTCAAGTCACGATTTTTACTTAGGTTCTTAATTTCATCTTGAAGGCCCTAGGATGAGCAGATACTGGCTCTGCCAGATACCTTCGTTGACTTTCTGAGGAATTAGTCTTTCCCTAATCATGGAAACTTCCCTTTACTTGTGCTTTATAGTCTCTTAAATGTAGTTTGCCTTATCCCGGGGCGGGGGGGGGGGGGGGGGGGGGGATAGAAGGAGGAGGAGCGCCTGGCTAGGTCAGTCGGTGGAATGTGCGACTTTTGATCTCAGGGTTTTGAGTTCCAGCCCCACATTGGGTGGAGCGATTACTTAAAAATAAAATCTTTTTTAAAAAATTTAAAAATGAGAGATGCGCCTCATCTATATATTACTGGTATGTGATGCCCTTTTTTCTTTCCTGGGCCCTACTGCAACCTCCAACTGCTTTCCCATGCTGTTCCTCTCATTTCTATAGCTTTTTCACGTCTGACCAAAGAGCTAAAGTCAGTCCACTGATCTCTGAGTATTAAGTCAGAATCCAGGTTCTCCAACTTAACCTTGTATGTTATGACTGCTAAAGCTGTCTTCATTGAGGATTCCTCTCCCAGGGATATTTGCAGGAATTCTCATTTGCCGCCAGATCCCAGAATTGTAAATCTATTTGTTTTCCTCCCTCCCCTCATCTGGGTGGGTGAACCCCAGCCTCAGCACTACTGATATTTGGGGCAATAACTCGGGGGCTGGGGCTGTCCTGTGTGTTGCAGGATGTTTGGAAACATCCCTGCTCTCCAGCTACTTGTTAATCGTACAAACGCACTCACGGGTACACACAGACCCAGCAACAGCAATTCAAAATGCCTTCAGACCTGGGCAAAATTGCTCCATTGGAGAACCACTGCTTTAGATAAACATCTGACCAAGCCCTCATTTAGCCATTTAGTCAACCTGAGCAAGTCCGGGGTATTAGACGTTCTATGGGCAAGTGACAAAACTTTTTAAATGGTTAAAACAGCCACCATTTATGAGTATTTGAGTGAAGCATGCTCTGAGGTATTTAGATAAATCGCCTTTAACCCTTAAACTCTGCGAGGGAAGCACCCCCTCTTTTCCAGGGGAGAAGCCCATCTCCAGTGAATACACCTGCCTGAGGCCACACGCTGAGGGGCAGAACCGGTGGGATTCCGAGGCCCTCCTCCACCCCTGCTCTCTACTGCTTCCTTCCCCTTGAGCAGTTTGCCTTCCAACTGGGATAAGCCTCAGGTCCCCTTCTTTATGAAGCCTTCTCTTGGCCTTTCCGGGGACTCGGAGATCTCTCCGCTGACAGATGCCAGACCACTGTGCCCCAGTGGCTTGCTTTGCAGGTCACCAGACCCTCCCTAGGTTTCATTTGCCCCCTAGGATCAGTGTCCACAAGGCTGGCAGCTGCATCAAGTCACCTTGAAATCTATTTGGTCAAAGATACTGTGCTGTTTGTGGAGCAAACAACAAAGGACTAAGCGGCCTGAAAAAAACCACATTCTGGGTGCTAAAATTTTATTTGAGATGTTAGGACATCTGCACTTTTCTGAAAAGTCTCATTTTTCTGTGGTTTATCCCTTTGACCCTGATTCCATGAAGGAAGCAGGGGTCTTCAGAAACATCACTTCTAGGCCCTGGGAGGGGTTGGGGGCGGCTATCTTACTTTTACAAGGCTTTATAAGATGTTCTTCATTCACTGTCCTTCATCAAGAGATGGAAAAAGCTCCCTAAATGTGACTCCTTCATCCCTTTTGCCAGAATGATGTCCAGGGTCACCAAACCTGCTGTGTAGCACCAAGGCGATTTGGAGCTCACTTCGGTGGGCTTCCTCATCCTTCAGGGCTTGATATGGACACTGGTCTGATCCAGTAAAACTCCCCAATGGGTCTGTCACTCTATCACCTGGATCTTGAAGAAAACACCAGCTCATCTACAAGGGGACCAGAAACCAGTATGGAGGGACTATGCTCCAGAACTTTCCACCTCCTACCCAGAGTTTCCAGAGCAAGCATCCCTCGAGCCTGCACTGCTTAATTTCATCTGAACATGAGAGTCACCTGGGAACCTTTCTAGAAACACTGAAGCCAGAGCTCACCCCAGGGGCTGGGCCAGGCAGGCCTGTGTGTGTTGAGGTGGTCGGGGAGGAGGTGTGGAACCCTGCAAAGTCAGACTCGTGAATGACTGCTTTAAGCTGCAAGCCCAAAACTTCTTTGAAGCCTTGCGTTTAATCTTGATCAATGAGCAATTTGCATTTTCCGAAACAACATCCATATTTGATTTTAAAATGACTTAACTCCCCACATGTACTTCTAAGAGTGAAATCGATGAGCCTGGGTGTTTCTCACATATCACATACCCCTGTGGTTGGTGCGTTTGTTCGAGGCAGGTGGATTTGAGATCTTTAGGAACCCTTCGTGCGCTCTCTATAAAACGGTGTCATGAGAAGAAATCCTCCAGCTTCACAACAGATGATTTCCCTTGGGTTTTTGGGAGCCCCTTCTCTTGGGCGTCAGCGAATGGATTTCCCCGTGACCAGGCTCTGCAGGGGCTTCATAGGCAGCCGAGCTGCAGTTGCTTCTGAACACAAGAGGAACAAAAAGCTCTGGACTTGAGTAACAGCCTATTTTGATCAGGAAAGATGGCAGAAATGGATGGGGGAGGATGCCAACAGAGTACAGCAGGGGACAGGAAGCCTGAGGCAAGAAAAGACTCTCTCTCCAACTCAGGTCTTCAGACTTCGGGGCTTCAGGTCTCTCCAATGCCTCACCTTCTTTTTATGACTTCATTCCAGGAAGCGTTCCTCTTGTCATTGTGTTTGACGCCTCTACCAATCCTATGAAGTAGGGCAGTTCCGCCATTTTGCAGATGAGGGGGGAAACGAGTCTCGGTGATGTTGCAGAACTGAACCCCAGGAGACGCTGATCCCAGAACAGACTGGGGAAGCTGAGCCCATGCTGGCCGTTGGGGCGGTACAACCTCCCGGGGCAGGGGGCAACCTGAAACCTACCTTTTCTCAAAACTTTTCAACATTTAAAGGTCTCTGAATTCATAGCTTAGATTAACTATGACCCCCAAGTTCCCCTGGGTGTCAAATACTTCATCCATAGAAAGTACCTGTCTATTCCACGGTGTTCATAATAATCAGATGCTGCTGGCATCGGTGTATCTTCTTCCAGCGCTTGTGGGCACCACACCAGGGGTTAAAACACAGTAGCCTATTATCTGCAAGGCCAGCCTGACCCTCTTAGCAGATACAAAGCCATGTGGTGCCTCTTTTAGGATGGAATTAATCCTACATTGCTGCCTCCCCTTCCATAATTCCCACAACACAAGCCTGTGCTTTGACCCCCTGGGGCCTCAGGAGGAGCTAGGCCAGGGGAGGACGGCTAGCCCCACTCACTTGTGCATGGCAGTATGGAGCGAAGGAACCACGCTATTAGGACTGGGAGGCAGGCTGGTGGTGTAGCCTCCAGCTTCCACAGTGAACCCAGGCGGTGGGCTGGCCACACGGAGGTGTCAGCGTGCAAGGCACCCCACGGAGCCGTCCCCAACCCTCCCAAATGTAGGGGGGGATCTGCATATCATTTCAGAAAAGGGGAGGAGACCGGGGAGAGGACAAAAATGTGTTAATTCTGAGACTGACCAGGGAGGGAGATCAGAGAAAAGGGTGACCTTAAAGCCAGCAGCCAGGTACTTGACTGGAGGGCCCAAGAAAGACAATATGGCTCCATGAGTCTTCTGGCCTTGGATGGGGGTAAGGACCAGGGTAAGGACAGGGTGACGACCCGTTCTGCCTGCAGCACTTTCCACCAGGGCCAGTTGGACCTGGCCGGGCAGAGGAATGGGACTCTGGGGGCCGCAGATGGAAACTCTGAGCCAGGATGAAGCCTCAGGAAATGTTTCCACCCCCTTCTGGTCCCCACTCTTTCCCAGGCCTCTCCTTGCCACCAGACAACCTCCATGGTTCCCTCCCACTAGCACTTGTCAGTGGGTCCAGTGCTTGGCCTAGGGAAATAGACACACAGAAAGGACTCTGTCCTTGGCTAGCCGGCTCCTCTCCTCCCACTCACATCTCCCCTGGGGCTTAGGAAACAGAACTTCAGTGCATTCTTCTAATGCTGATTGAATTCCTTCCTTCTAGGCAGCTTTGTGTGCCCTTGGCACAAATGAGAAAGAGAGCAGGAAGGGTTTAAAATAGCACACAACTGGCCAATTTGCACTGCCAGCATGGGCTAGCTATTATAAACAAGAAAACCCAGGTGACGCAATTTGTCACAACTGTCTTTGGCACTGGCTCGGTGTGGGCTTGCATTTTTAAGAGCACACGTGTCTGTTAGCCAAATGGAAATGAACACACTAGCTGCACGTCCTGTGGCGCACGCTCTAGGGCCGGCGCGGGGTGTGGCTGCACTTCCGCCTGCAACGGGTTTCGGTGTCCAAATAAAATGTGGTTGTCATCCATTCCTGGCCTCGGGCCCCCTCAGGTGACCTGTGACTTGTGATCATCAGGTGCTGTTGGAATCAGCTATTTCTAGGAACCGGAAACTGGGACTGCCATAAAAGGAAGCCACTTCCTGGAATTTTTCTTAAAGGCACGTTGGACAGAATCTAGACAGGGCTGCCTCAGGCCAGAGTCTTCCGATTGCAAGGCAACGCTTTACTGTGGACCCGCAGCAGTCCGAGGGAGCTCCTCCCCAGACTTTTCAGAGGGCCCATGTCATGAATACAGAGCCATCCTTTATAAAGGAAGTTTTAAATCACTTTATTAGTTATTACATCTGTTCTAACAAGAGAAGAGCGAGCCGTCCTGGGATGATGGCCATCCGCTAGATTCACTCGGTAAGTAGCAACCAAGTAACTCGGTTCTGTGTCTCAGCAAAATGACAGGTGGACAGCCGGGGCCCTTCCAGGCGGCTTGGGAATGACTGAATGTCCACTGCACAGGTGCCAAGGATCCAGCACAGTCTTGTCGCCAGACCTAGCATCTTGACTTGGGATGGATGAGAACAGCACTGAGACACTCGCGGTCCCTTCTGCTCCCTCCGCCTGGAGGGGAAGAGGAAGAAACGTACCTTATCAGGATTCCAGAGCCCGGCTGATCTTTGCATTTGAGTGATGCTTTAGATCACAAAGCATTTCACAGCTATTATCTCCCCGTTTGAGGCCAAGAGGGCAGATTCTGAATGGATGAGAAAAGCAACAGGACCGGAGGAGCCGTTTTGCTCAGATCACATAATTATTAGTTAGTTGAAGCCAGAATTAGAAACTCCAGTCTGCTCTTTCACAACCTGCTGCCTCTTTGTTCCTCGGCTCTGATTTTCCCCACACCTTCTCCTGGCTGAGTCAGCCGGAGGGAGCCACTTGCCATGGATAGGCGTCTACAGTCGGCCATTGAGGACTTCATCTCTGCTGCTTCAGACAGGAGAGTCAATTAAAGTTCAAATGCTCCTGGAAGGAAGGATCTAAGTCGGGGATCAGCACACTTTCTCTGCAAAGCATCAGATAATAGGTATTTCAGGTTTTGTGGGCCATCTGTCCTCTGTCACCCCTCCTCCAGCCCTGCCTGTAGCGCAAAAGTGGCCAAAGACTACACAACAAGGGAACAAGGCACTATTTATGGACACTGACATTTGAATTGTGTGACTGTCACATGTCACAAAATATTACCTTTTTTTTTTAAGAAT
Source organism: Taxidea taxus jeffersonii (assembly GCA_003697995.1). Taxonomy (NCBI): domain Eukaryota; kingdom Metazoa; phylum Chordata; class Mammalia; order Carnivora; family Mustelidae; genus Taxidea; species Taxidea taxus. The sequence goes on from RCUC01103678.1 coordinate 23,933, forward strand.
TTCACACCCTTTCAGGGTGTGAAAACTCTTCTCAGCTCACAGGCCATGCAAAAGCAGGCAGAGGGCCAGACCTCTGCTCTCAGAGGCCCTGGGTCAGTAGCTGTACATGGCCGGGTAAAGGCTCAGATGAAAGCATGAGGTGGGGAGACCCCAGGAGACCAGCCAGTGCCCCAGGCAGGGTGGCAGGGTGCAGACAGGTAGCCCTTGCTGTCTCGATGCTGTCCCCTGGGTCCATCTCGAAGGAAGCGGCTGCCCACTGGCCAGCTGTGCAGCCACTGCGCCCAGGACATTCTCTGGAGCTTCTCGGGCCTTAGCCTTAACGCCCGTGTCGGTCGGCCAGCTGAGGGGGAGCCGGCCGCGACCACCCCGCACTGCGCGCACAGCTGCACCCGGATTCAGCTTTTCCTCTCACGCCGTCCATCTGTGGGGGTCCTTGCCTCGCCTCCATAAATTAGGCTGAAAGGTCAGATTGCTCCATGTTGCGGTGCCATTGGAGGGGTTTTGTTATGGATTTGCTGTTTTTAAAATATAAAAGCCCCTTTGAGGAGGAGGCTGTCGCTGTAGGCACGGTAGGTATCCAGCATGAGGCGCTACTCTCCTAAAAGCACTTATCTCATCTGGTTCTCCTGAGTGGAGTGAATAAGGAGATAGAATTAGCACCATTTTACAGATGGAAAAACTGAGGCTCCGAGCACTAAAATGACCTTCCCAACGCCAAGTAGGAGGGCAGGATCTGCTTCCAGGTCTGAATCCAAAGCCCTGACTCTGTGGCCTTTGGCACAGCAGGATGCCTCTGGAGGTAAGGTGAGCAGAGAAGGGCTCCTGCAGGGACCAGGAGCCTTGCCTGGACCCAGAACCCTCCAGCCTCAATCTCCCCTTTGTCTCACTATGAGCCCTTAGGCAAGGCAGCCGCCTTGTTATTCTTCTGCTGCTTTGCCTGGGGGTGGAAATGGGCTTCCATCTACTGGCAGTGCCCGCTGCCTGCCCAGGCCTTACTCCCTCTCCCTGCCTCCCCCAGCAGCACAGTCTCCAGGGAGACCCACCCCGAGCCTCAAAGCCCTTCTTCATGAAAACCCCTTCCAGAGAAGGTTTTTCTTTTTTTTAAGATTTTATTCACTTATTTGAGAGAGAGAGAGGGATAGAGCACAAGTGGAGGGCGGGCAGCAGGGAGGGGAGGAGAGGGAGAAGCAGACTCCCCACTGAGCAGGGAGCCTTTCTCGGGCTCCATACCCAGGACCCTGAGATCATGACCTAAACCACAGAAGGCAGATGCTGAACTGACTGAGCCACCCAGGCGCCCCTCCCAGAGAGGCTTTTACTGTTCTTTGTTCTTATACACTTATTAGTTCATTGTCTGACCTGCACTCGGCACTCAAGATTTCCGTGTGCATGAATGAATGAGTTAATGTCTCTCACCTTCTCGTACCCTGGGAACCGGGATAAGTTCCCCAAGTTTAGCTTTCAGTGCAGTAATCCACAGGGGCTTTTTGAATTTAGTCAAATTAAAGCAGCACATAATAAGGTTGCAGGGGAGCACCCCAAGGGCCTGGTGCTCTGCACACAATCACCGCGTCCCCGGTTCCATCCACAGCGGGTGCCCTCATCACCCATGGCTCAGGACCAGGGGCTGGCGGTGAAGATTTGGGCCCCAGTCTCGAGAGCCCACACTGTTCTCTCTGGCCTCTCATGGGCACTATGCTGTGGGTAAAGGAGGCTCCGTGATTACCCCTAAGGACAAAGCTTGGGCCCCGTGAGGAGTACTGGGGAAGGAAGGAGCGCAGGCCCCCACAAGCCACCCTGGCCTCTACCCTAGCAGGCTAGCAGGCCAACGCCTGTGCCTGGCCACACTGGGGGCTCGGCTGCTGTGCCACGGGCTGGAATTCTAATATTCTTCATTGGCAGCCAGGATAGGCAGGTGCAGAAAACCGACCTGACAGCAGGCCTTCCCTCTGAAGCACACGGCCTATGGATGGATGTGATGGGGGCCCCATTTATAAGGGACACTGACTCTTTACCTCCTAGCCTGAGCTTGAAATCCTGCCATCAGAACTACATCCCTTGGTGTGTTACTGCTTCTGGTTTTCAAGAGACCCCCTGGAAAAGTGCTTTAAAAAAAAGAAAGAAAAGAAGTTGGCTGTGAATATTTATGGAAGGGAGCCCAGAGCAGAGGGGGATGGGGAAAAAACCACCATACTGTGCCAGGGCCCAGACCTCCGCACCAGGCCTTTGCCACCGGATGAGAGATGCCGGACTCAGCCCCTCTTTGTCCTACTTGCTGTGAGTGCAGGGGACAGGAGAGCAATGTGAGGCCCGAACTACCCCCCCCCACACACACACTGCTCACAGCTTCCTTCTCAAGTCCCCCCAGTGCTGACCACAGCTTCCTCCTCCTGCCCCCCCACAGACCACCCCACCCAGCTCAGGCCCCCGCCCCTTCCCCCAGGGGTAGTTCAGTTCCTTCTCCAGTACCACCCTTCTCCGAAGCAGCAAGAGAGTGGAAAAATAAGATATTTTTGTCCCAGTGCACATAGTTTACCTTATTGAAGATTTGAGGTCAAAAGCTAGCGAGTCCCTGCAGGGATGCCATCAGATCTCTGTGACATCACAGCCTGAGAGTTCCAAGCCCTGTGTCCTCAGGGGAGGTACGTAGGTGGGCTCTAAGCCCCTCATCCCCCACCTGTACCCCCCCACCCCCCCACCCCCCCCCCCCCCCCCACCCCGCCCCGGCTGAGCCGTCCCTTAGTGCTGTTTCTAGCTCCTCCCTTTCTAGATGTGGTTGCAAAGCCAGGCTTCAGGCTAAAGAACCAATCCCTGTGGGAGATTCCAAGCTGTGTGGCCAGCTGGGAGGTGCCTATCCATGGTCTTCAGGGTGACCCTGGTCTTCACCATGAGGCAGTATGACGTGGCTGATCTTCAGCCTGCTTCCCTTTGGGCTGGGCCCCCTCCTGTAGACCCCACAGGCCCCAGATGAGGCGGCAGCCCCTGGGGACCTGTTAGAAGCCCAGACTCTCAAGCCCCACTCCAGAGGGAGTGACTCGGCAACCCTGGAGGTGGGCCCAGCTACCTGTGTTCTAACAAGCCTCCTGGTAATCCTGAGGCACCTCCAGATCAGCCATCCTCCAGTGTTGGCGCGGTTCCCCCGCCCTGACCTGCGGACAAAGCGCCGTTCTCGCCCCACATCAGTTCTCTTTGTCTTCTCTTCTAGTATTTGCGGACACGTTACATTTTCCATACAAGGAAAAACATCCGCCAAAAAAGATTTAAAGGGGGGACGCCTGGGTGGCTCAGTTGGTTGAACAGCTGCCTTCGGCTCAGGTCATGATCCCAGCGTCCTGGGATCGAGTCCCACATCGGGCTCCTTGCTCGGCAGGGGGCCTGCTTCTCCCTCTGCCTCTGTCTGCCTGTGCTCGCTCGCTCTCTCTCTCTGACAAATAAATAAATAAAATCTTTTTTAAAAATTAAATTAAAAATTAAAAAGATTTAAAGGGGTGCAATCACGATGAAATTAACAGCATTTGTAAGTGTCTTACTTTTCTCCGGTGAGTCAGGCCCCGGTCGGCATCAGCGCGTCCGGACGTAAAGTCCCAGCGGTTTGGCCTTGCCCTGGTCGGATCCGCGGGAGGCTCGGTGGTTTGAGCCCATAACCTGGCTCACTACAAGCTCCCGCGGAGGTGAGAGAAGTCAGCTCTGCCATCCAGGGGCCGCTCACCCTGATTTCCAAATCACAGTCCTCCTCAGTCCCAGGTTTCCTTACAAGGATGACTTAAAGCCACTGTCATCGTCCGGGGCTAGCTTACTTGCGTGGAGAGAATCGAATCTCACCGCTCCCTTCAGCATGCCCGCGGCGGTTGCCCCAAGCTGCAGGCCCCACTTCTTCCTCAGGGCTCCCCTCCCTCACCACCCTCAGGGGTCAGGGGCCAGAGTTCATAGGCATTTGATGATGATAAGGCTGCACAGCTTTCCCTTTCACCGAAGGCAAACATTAAACAGACTAATGGTTCCTTTCTCGGACCCCACGGAGGATCTTCCACACCCTCTGGAATGTGTGTACCCCACGTTGCAGACCCTGCCCCAGACTGAACACAGCACTCCTCCTCTTTCCCGAAAAGCCCCATGGAGGCCTCTGAAGAGACATCATCTGTCTTAAGGACCCGCCAGGAACTGTAGGGTCCACCAAAGGAAGGCTGTGCCCGGTGGGCCTCAGGGGGCCACCCACCCCCTTCCCTCCATGACCGGCTCTCCCTGACTCTGTTACCAGCCAGGAGGCCGGCACATGGGAGCCAGGGGTCTCAGCCACCCGCAGCACAGGCTGCTGGACTGCACCAGGCAGGCCCCCAGCACCTGCCTCAGCGCCCCGCCCCCGCCGGGCCATAGGGCGGGGCCGGGGGCGGGGCGCGGGTGCAAGGGGGCGGGGCTTTCCCTGTCGGAGCCGGCCCCAGCTGGCGACCAAAGCAGAGGGAGGGGCTGCTGCCTCCTGGGGGGCTGCTGGGCGGCATTTCTGAAATTTCATTTCCTGTCACCATTCCGCGGCAGGTGTTTCTGTTTTTAAGTATGTCTCCAGTTGCTATTCCGGTCGTGTGAGGCGCTAGTTTTTTCCAAGGACCGAACTGCTATTTTTTCCTCCGGTGGAGGCGCGGTCAGCAGCCAGTCCCCAGCCAGGACCCGCTGTGTGGCAGAGTCCCCTCCCTGGGCCAGCCCCAGCCCGGAGACCTGGGGACACGCCAGACAGCTGGGGAGCCCCAGTGGAGCGGGGAGCATTCCCTCGGGCAGCTCAGCCGCCCTCTGGGTTTTGGTTGCATTGCACACATCACGCGCACCTGGCCCCACCCAGGGAAAGCAAAATAAAAACAAGCCAGGCCCATGCACCTTCTGGGGACCCAGCCCCACGGGGCCTTAGAGTAGCGGGGTACAAACGCGGATCAGAGGGAATCAGATTGAAAGCTGCTCGCAGGAAAGCCAGAACCTCAAATCCATTGACTTGGGGTTTACGAACACCCTGAGAAGCACCAGATATATTCTGAAGGTCCCTGACCCCTCCATGAGAATTTCAATTTTCCTTTGAACAAAAATCTTAAAAATTAAAGTAAACGTGTTCCACAGCATATGAAAAGATCATCTCATAACTGTTTCTAGAGATTTTAGAGTCATGAAGTATTGTTTAAAAGAATGGATAGAGGGCACCTGGGTGGCTCAGAGGGTTAAGCCTCTGCCTTCGGCTCAGGTCCTAATCTCAGGGTCCTGGGATCGAGCCCCGAGCCCCGCATTGCATTGGGCTCTCTGCTCCGCAGGGGGCCTGCTTCCTCCTCTCTGCCTGCCTCTCTGCCTACTTGTGATCTCTGTCTATCAAGTAAATAAAAAAAATAAAATTTAAAAAAATTAAAAAAATAAAAGAATGGATAGGAGGACTTCATTCGTGAACAACATCACAGTGTTCTAGAAGTACAAGTGGGGTGTTTGCAGGTTTTCCAGTGGGGGAGAGACACGGAGGAACTGCTTCATCACACCACACAGGTGGTGTCACTAAGCACGATATTCAGTGTTGGGTTCAGGAAAATAACATGGTAGATCCTATTCAAGAAAGTGTGCTACCGTGAGTTTCACTGGTGTGGAGATTTATGCCTTTCATTTGTCCACTGGTTTTGGTTAGCATTAGGTAAGGGCTACTAAGCATATAGAGCTTAAATAATGTTGTGTTCATAGTTATTTAAGTAATATAGGTGAAATAATTTGTCATCCCTAGGAGGGATGGTTTCCTTTTTTTATTTATTTTTAAAGATTTTATTTATTTGAGAGAGAGCATGAGCAAAGGGGGGGCTGGGAAGAGGCAGAGGGGGAAGCCGACTCCCCGCTGAGTGGGGAGCCCACCATGAGGCCGGATCCCAGGACCCCAAGATCATGACCTGAGCCGAACTCATGACTCAGCCGCCCAGGTTTCCTTTTTTTAAAAAGAGGTTTATACATGACTCAGATTTTAAAATTATCGCTTTGGTGTTCAAATTAGATATACAGAATTATCTAGAATGAAGTTTGCTGCTGGAGCAGTCTTTCAGGTTTTAGGACTAGCAAAGAGAGGGAACACGTGGGAGGTAAACTTGTATGTTTACTAGGAGCTGAGTTTAAGCAGAAACTGGTCATTACCAGTGCCCTTCCTTGTGCCTGAAATCTTAGTTTCTAGTGCTTTGTGGTCAATAAGTAAAAAGTGAATTTCATGCATGTGCCATTGCCTACAGGACAAAAGGAAATGTGATTTGAACATACACACATGGGCACAAGCACAGCCAGTCCCCCTACCCCCACCCTGGAGCAGTGGCAGGCGGGCAAGCTCATCACCCAGGAGTGAATTGGTGCCTCATCACCCACTCCACCTTCCCGAGTCCTTCTGGGCCTCGCTCACCTGTGGGTTGCAGGTCATCTAGCTTAGGTCCCAGCTGTCATGCCATGAGGGCAAGAACCACAGCTTGGTTTGGGTCATTCTCAGACCCTGAGAGCCCCTCCTGGCTCACAGGAACAGAACTAGAAACAGCGGGGCAAGAGGTTTAGGAATGGTAAGTTCCTGCAAGTCATGAGCAAGTGGCAAGGTGTCCCGGCCCCCTGTGATATGGGAACCCCACCAGGGAGCAAATCGACCCACAGTCCTCCTGATGCTTCCAGCAGAGCCAGAAACTCAGGTGGCAGCAACCCTCAGGACAGAAACCCCAGAGATCTGGACTCCCTGCCTTCAGAGAAGAAACCTGCCAGAATGTTCTCATTTGGAAGTGGGTGGTCGGTGAAGGAGGATAGATGAAGGCTGCCAAACGGAACAGATACTGATGGAGCAATCGAAGCCCTTAGGAGGGATTTTTCAAAAGCTGGATACCGCAGGACCAGGTGGGGCTGGGGCGTGTTTCCTGGGAGGACAGGGGTTTGTACCATCACCCCTGTCGCCTGAGAGTGTCTGACTGTAC
>RCUC01103682.1:0-14669 GCA_003697995.1 Taxidea taxus jeffersonii
TTATGGGATATCTATCACATGCCAGGCATACACCTTTAGTGATTTCCTTGTAACCTCAAAATTATACACTTTCCCACTTGAGATATTATTTTCCATTTTCCAGATAAGAAAATTGAGGAGAAACCATACCCAAAGGCATATTTTCAAGGAGATAAAAAATGAACTGTGCTGCCAAGGCCATCATCTCTCTTGTATAACACAGCTTCTATCCATGATTAGACTTAAATGGGTCCTCTATGGTCACAAAGGGAAGAGAATCCACAACTTACCTACAGGAAGTTCTAATACTTAATATAAACTCCCTAACAATTTATTTTCTTTTTATCTTTCTCTAACTTCAGAGGGATTGAGGCTGGCTGGTCACCATCTCTGACATAAAACATTTTATTTACTTAAGATCTTTCACTTTATAACCTTGACTAAAAATTACAAAATTCTGTCATCTTTACTAGACTTCAACTTCTTGAGCCTTGAAGCTCTTCATTTTTCTTCACTGTAACTTTCAAGCATGGGCCTTCGTATAAAAGGTGAGGCAGCCTGATGAAATGTAAAACACAGACTTTGAATGGAGGGGTTTGGATTAAAACTAAGGTCTACCATTTTTAGCCTGTCTGAAATTGACCAAGAGACTTTATCTCTCTTAGCCTGTAAACTTTTTTTAGAAGGTACATTTTTAGAGATAACAGGGAGGATACTTTCCCATTATGTGCCAATTTCAGCGATTGGCCTTTTGACGCCTTTTCTTTTCTTGAAAGCTCTTTACAGTCCTTTGCTATAAGCATTTTTAGTGCCAAGAACTGCCTTTGAATACTCTACCAATGGAATGAGAAGTTAAATAGACTTCTGTACAGCCCTGAAGGAGCAAACTATTCTGTTTCTTACACAAAAAGTATATAAAGGATTTTCCATATGTTTAAGTCCTATATGAATGTAATTCTGCAAAATGATTCAGAAACTCTTGAACATCTCAAATTCAGAAAGTTGCCTGGAGGCCAGCTCCACATATGACAAATTCATAATTTTTGGTGTTGCTACAGCTCTTTGTCCTCCAACAAAATTCTCCATAGCCCCATGTTTAAAATAATTATTTTTAAATTTTAATCATCATTTTTAAAAAATTCATTATATAATTTAAAATGTTGCAGAAGAGTGTGCAATGGAAAAATCTACCTCCTACCTCTTCCCCTTTAGCCAGGTCCCTTGTATGTATGAGATCTACCATTGCCACTTGGATCCCGTAAAATCACCCAGCATGGCTTTGAAAGATTGAGTAGGTTCCTGGGTAGTATGGTATTCTTACAGCCGTGATTTCTTGCTCAGATTGCACATCAGAAACACCTGTACAGCTTTATAAATGGAGATACCAGGCTCCACTGCATAGGTTGAAACAGGACTGTTATATCATACAGAGGTAGGGTTGAAAAACATTGCATGTCAGTGTCAAATATCCTATAAATATAGAGACTAAAATGGTATAGACCATGTATTACATTTGACATACCAAGCCCTCCACCAGAGTGGAGTTCTCAGTGTGTTCACGGGTGTCATGTTTTATAGGGTCATGTGGAAGAATGCTGACCAGGATCTTGCCAATAATACAAATTGTATCTCAAAGAACAAACTGGAACTCTTTGTTCTCCCTGGTATCTCTAAAAATGTAACCCTCTAAAAACTTTTCTAAGAAGCACAGAAAAAAAACAATGTGATATATTTCCCAAATTGTCACAACACACATTCAGTAAAAATTAAGCAACTTATAAAACAATCAACTAAATACTGGAAAAACCTGTAAGAATTTGAAAGGCACTTCTGTAATTGTTTGAATTACTGTCTACATTTATACATTGCCAAAATAAAAGAACCCATAGTCTCCTGTATCTGGTCAGAAACAAGTTGGTTTTGGGGTACCTGGGTGGGTCAATCATTTAAGTGATTATCTTCAGCTCAGGTCATGACTTCAGGGTCCTGGGATTGAGCCCAGCATCAGGATGCCTGCTCAGCAGGGAAGCAAGGAGTCTGCTTCTCCCTCTTCCTCCCCCACCTCTATCCAACTGCCCACTCCTGTTCACTCTCTCTCTTTCTCTCTCAAATAAATAAAATCTTCTAAAAAATTAAAGAAACAATGAGGGTTTTGTTTTGTTTTTCCTAGTCTCTTTCAGCAGATTTTATTCTTCAATTTTCCCATTTCTCTACTTCAGTTTGAATTCAGTATAGTGTGTTAAATTTTAACCAATTATTTGACTCTTTAAATTTCAGATCTCCTAATTGGAGACTGCTAGTTCCAATGAATTTATTATATAACAATGTGTGCTAAATATGCCTAGGTGGAAAATATTACATCCTTATTTTCACTAATGCTGGGGAACATCCTTTTAATACACCATTCTCTTCTGCTTGCTTTTTCTCTTTTTCTTTTGTCAGTATTAAATCTTTTGTTAAATATTTGACCAAAAAATTAACAAAAACAAATAATGCCACCATGTTGCTAGTATAAATCTTTTTCTAAAAAAAAAAAAATCTTTTTGACTGTATTGTGTACATTAAGTACCATTTGTATTTTTTATAAATACTAAAAAAAGTATTTTTTATAAATACTAAAAGATAAACAAGCCAGCTCCTATTGACTGTTACTGTATTTACCTTAGTCATAATCAGTGCTGTTCCCAGTTGTGTGTTCCTTCAGGGTACCCGTTCATACCTATGTCAGCCACCTACCTAACTAAGCAAAAACATTCAAGGGATTTAGACTGCAACCCCAAAGTGTAACTCAATATGGAAGTGCTTCAGTTTTTCTGAACTTTAGTACCAGATGAATTCCAACAGATGACCTGCAGTAATTTAAGAACCCAGGGTCTCTACTTTCTTAATTTCTCTGAGTTGCCACCTGGGATTTAGTTTTTAAGTCAGAATCCCTCTGAGGAGCTGATTGCCTTTGAGGAGAAAACTGAGAAAATATCAAGGAATTAGTGTAAAACTTAATGTACTATTAAGGCAAAGGAGGCATGCAATTGCTCTGTGGATTAGTAGCTTCTCTAAGAGTAACCATAAAGAATACATTTTCTGACCTCAAATTTGTGACATAAGATTTGACATCATATCTATGTTTATAGGAAAACTGCAAGCCAACCATGTAGAATATTTTTCTAAGGTTACAAAATAAGTTGCTTATAGTGATGACCCCGAAAAACTCCTAAGTGGTTGAGACAAATATAAGGAAGACTTACTCTCTACAGTGTCTACTAATTATCTTCTTAAAAATAAATGAAATATTTTTCAAAAAATTATAATATATGACATTGTTCAACTTTATGCTAATAAAGTTGTAAAACTTAAGAGAATGAAATAGATGTGGATTTTTTTGAAATATATGAAATACCAAAACTGACCTCAGATGAGTAGAAACCCTAAATAATAATCCTCATAAGAGCAGTAAGCCCATTTACAATGGAATGTGGAAAACTGTATATACTTTGTTAACTTAGAGTAACAAAAAGAGACACATAATGTCTCTAACACAGAAATCACTACTAAGCCCTGTGAGGAGGGGAATCTGGTGGTTGTGGACAGAGAAGGGAGGAATAATTTTCACAGAAACCTCTTTGGACCTGAAGAATTTCTTTCACACATATAATCTAGCCAGAGTCAGTTGGTTTTCTTTTTACTCCTCCCATATAACCAGGCACTGTGTTAAGAAGATCATACACATTATGTCTTTTAATCCACACAAGACTTTTAAGAGAGGACTATAGTAATCTCAGCTAAAATCTGTCTATTCTTGAATTGTAGTTCATTGTCTGCATGTACCTCAGTTTGTTTATCCATTTACCTACTGAAGGACATCTTGATTGCTTCCAGACTTTGGCAATTATGAATAAAGCTGCTATAAACATCTGTGTGCAAGTTTTTATGTGGACATGTTCTCAACTCATTTGGATAGACACCAAGGAGTGTGTTGTGTCAGTCTCAGCTTATTGGTAGTGATTCTATTGACTAGGAATGCCCCACAGACATTTCCTCGACCAGACCCAATGTTTTGACTAGATAGTCCCTGTGGTTCTTAAAAAGATGGCAAGATTAACTTTAACAGCAACCCTCAAGGAACTTTAGGGATACAAGATTTATCACTTACAAGTCATAGGGGATACATGGCACACCATAGGGCCACACAGAGGGATTTCTGGTAAAGAGAGAGGGATGGAGCACAGACTGAGGCTCTGCCTTTATTAGGGTCCAAGGGTAGAGTACCTAGGGTTTCTTAGGCTTGCTGTTGATGAATTTAAAACATAAGAATGGGAATTGGAATATAGAAAGGGAAAAGCAAGTGGTCAGTTATCTAGGTTGGTTTTCTAAGAAGGAAACTTCATGGGTGAAGGTGGCTTTATACCTTACCTAGTTGTTTTGCTAGTAGCTGTGTTTGCAGTTAGCAATGCATTTGTTTGAGAAGGTTATCATTGAAATGAATGCCTCAGAAATCAGAAACTTAATCTCAGATGCTTTCATTACAATAAAAAACTCAATTCTAAGCATTTACACTATAGAATGAGATTGTTGGACTGTATGGTAAAATCATTTAGCTACTTTACTGTACCATTTTGTATTTCCACCAGCAAAGAATTAGAGTTCCTTTTCCTGCACATCTTTCCCAGCATTTTGATTTTAGTCATTCTAATGAGTGTATAGTAGTATCTCATTGTTGTTTTAATTTGCATTTCCCTAGTGACTATGATGTTGAGCATCTTTTCATATAATTATTTGCCATCTGTATATCCTCTTTAGTGGAATTGTCTGTTCAGATCTTTTGCCCACTTTTTAATCAGGTTTTTTTTTCTTATTACTGAGCTTTAAGAATTCTTTGCATATTGTGAATTTCTATACTTCTGATAGACTCTTTTGCAGAGGAGAAACTTTTCATTTTAATGAAGTTCCGCTAATCAGCTTTTTCTTTCATGGATCAAGCTTTTGATGTCATATCTTCTTAGATATCACTGCAACCTTGTGATACCTGGATTTTCTCTTCTTTCATCTCCTAAGATTTTTATACTTTTGCATTTAACCTTCAGGTCTATAATTTTTAAATTTTTGCAAAAGGAATAAGGTTGGTGCTTAGATTCTTTGCTTTTGTTTTGTTTTGTTTTGTTTTGCTTTGCATGTGAATATCCAGTTGTTCTAGCACAGTTTGAAAAAGACTGTCTTTTCTCCATTATATCACCTTTGCTTTTTTGTCAAAGATCAGTTGACTATATTTGTGTGAGTTTATTTCTAGGCTCTCTGTCTGTTCTATTGATCTATTTGTCTACTCTTTCATCGATATAACACTGTCTTGATTATTATGTTTTATAATAAGTCTTAAAGTGGATAGCTAACTTAATTTTAAGAATTCATTTAAATTTTAGTTTTTGCCTGTTGCTGATCATGAAATAGGATAAGTGAAAATATTCATTCACAAGGAGACAATTATACATTATCCTCAAAATTGTAGACACAGAGATTGTTAAAGAGAAAAATACTTTAAAAAACCCAGCAAATATAGGGGCACCTGTCTGGCTCAGTTGGTTAAGTGTCCAACTCTTGGTTTTGGCTCAGGTCCTAGAATCAAGCCACACATGGGACTCTACACTCAGTGCAGAGTCTGTGGGAAATTATCTCCCTGTCCCTCTACTTTTCCCCCTGTTCATTCTCTCTAAAAAAGGTAAATAAAATCTTTAAGAAAAAATGTATATTCTCTTTGAGTAATTAGGGGAATTTAGAATTAGTAAAATCTTTTGCTTTTGCCAAATCAAAAAATTTTAGCAAAGTATCTCCTCAAAAAAATGTCTGTAATTTTGATGTGGAGAACAAAAGTAAAAGAAATATAGAAAAAAAATCAAATTTCCTTACAACTTACAGCCTAATGACAAGTACTTGAGACAGGTAGAATGGCCTTTCTCCCGAAGCTCAAATGCTTTCACATTAATATTTTGCTAGAGACAAATAGCCCTCAAGGTTCTGGAAACCAATCTTAGAGACTTCCAAATTCCTTAGAGACTTAATCTATCTCTAACTCCCTTCTGACTTGAAAATATATATATATGATCAATCATTCCTCACAATCCCAATGCAGCTCTTTTCTGCCCTTGGGTCCTGTTCCTGTGTACCTTTTTGCACTGAAGATGACTCAAGAATTATCTCTTGATTGTTCACTCTTGAACCCTAACACTGTGCATCAATTTTAAGTATTCGTCCCTTAAAGACTTAAAGAGTAAAGTGAACACAGTTTGATCCCATCTTATATAATTAGAAGCCTAAGGCAGGGATTCTAGGTAGACCCGATATTTTTTTTAAAAGATTTTATTTATTTATTTGACAGACAGAGATCACAAGTAGGCAGAGAGGCAGGCAGAGAGAGAGGGGGAAGCAGGCTCCCTGATGAGCAGAGAGCTAGGGATGTGGGGCTCGATCCCAGGACCCTGGAATCATGACCTGAGCAGAAGGCAGAGGCTTTAACCCACTGAGCCACCCAGGCACCCCTAGACCCCATATTTTAATCATATTTTATTATGTTAAGCAACATTCACTCATTGTGAATAAGGTATGAGAACTTTTTTTTATTCAACAAAAATATAACACTCTATTCAATAAAATCAATTCAATTTAACTCACACTGTTAAGCTATGTGTCAGTCATCATGTCAGTCTGTGTGGGAAATTAATAGATGAGTAAAATATAATACTTGCCCTCAGAAAGCCTGCAATCAAATGACCTATGTGATTCTACACAATTTCCTAATTAAAATCTGAAAGCTGTTTGCTACAGTTTAATTTCCCCCAAACATTAAACAAAAAATAATGTGCATATAGTACAAATCTCTGGAAAAGTTTATGGCATTAATTGTTTATTAGTTAATAACAATGTGCTATCTTATGATAAGCAATAACTGAAGAATGAAAAGTTCTCATCTCAATCTTTTTTTTTTAAGATTTTTATTTATTTATTTGACAGACAGAGATCACAAGTAGGCAGAGAGAGAGGAAGGGAAGCAGGCTCCCCACTGAGCAGAGAGCCGGACGCAGGGCTCAGTCCCAGGACCCCGGGCTCAATCCCAGGACCCTGGGATCATGACCGGAGTGGAAGGCAGAGGCTTTAACCCACTGAGTCACCCAGGTGCCCCGCATCTCAATCTTATTTAAGGCATATAAATAGGAAAGTTTATTGAAAGTTTGGAACATTGCCATCTGTCTTTTATAGCTACCACTTAGAGTTCATTGTTTCATCTCTTCTCAAGTATGACATGTTTTGGGGCTCAGACAGTATCAGGGAACAATTTGTTTTATTACCTGTTTTCACCCTGCAGAGATGTCTGCGGTAAGCTCACTTATAACAGGTTGTGATAGATTATTTTCCTACTTTACTTGTCTTCTCTCACTTGCTAGGGGAAAAAACTCTTCCATTATCCAATTACTAATACCCTAATTCCAGTTTCCCCCATCCATCCTCAGATTCTGAAAAACTTCTCTAGATGGAGTCACCTTTACCCTGAAGCCTAGTGAGAGAGCAAAATCACCTATCTAAAATATTCTGCATTACCTACTCAACATCCTACAACATATGCTTACTCTTTTCTTGTACACAAAGTTCATATGTTTCTGTTTATTTAATATTGTTTGTGTAAAAGTAAACAATAGCCTTGTGTTATAAAGTAAATAAAGAGGGGGAAATATCACAAACCTTAAGTTCTAGCAGGCTTATTGGAGAAACAAGTCTGTCCCCAAGTTGATCATGGCCTGGCCATGGGATGAATGAAAATATTCATTCATAGGTTAACAGTAATACATCATTTTCAAAATTGTAAGGACAGAGATTTTTAAGAAGAAAATACTTTTTAAAATAAATGTATTGCATGAAAGAAACCCAAAGGAATATTCTAACAAGGAAGATCTTAATTTTGCTTACATTTTGGTCATGGTTTTGAAGTAGAATGCAGATATCCTTCTAAAAATACACACTAGGGTTGTGTTCCACATTGTGGAATAATTAAGATTTTCACCAAATAACCAACCATCTAAAAATTCCCCAATTTCACATCATTTTCTTCCCACTAAAATTACCAAAATTTCAATGATACAACATTAAATGGTTAAACTTTTTAAATTGTATTTATTTATGTATTTGTGTATTTATTTTTAAAGATTTTATTTATTTATTTATTTATTTATTTATTTATTTATTTGAGAGATCAAGAGAGCACAAGAGAGGGGAATGGGATGGGGGGAAGGGAGAGGGAGAAATAGATGCCCCACTGAGCAGGGAGCCCAATGTAGGGCTCAATCCCAGGACACCAAGATCATTACTTAACCAACTGAGTCACCCAGAAGCCCCCAGTTAAACTTTCTTTTAAAGTGTGATAGAACAGCTTGAAGATTTTGGGCTTTGGAGTTAGGCACATCACTTGGAATTCAGACCTATCTCTACCATAACAAACAATAACACTGGGACAAAAGTCTTTATCTTAACCTCGTATCTAGTATATGAAGGGTGCTGTTAGACACCAGGCATCCAAAAATGGAAAGCATTAGCTCAATCCCTGCTTTAAAGAGTTTACAATATAGTGGGGAGGAAAGTCACAAAGCCAGTCTACACACATAGTGGTTGTTCGAAGTTAAGTGCTCTAGAATAGTTGGCAGAGAATTTTATGTTGGCTGGTTAAGGACAGTGGTACTCAAAGTCATTAGAATCATCCAAGGATCTTTTTTATAAAAACCCAGTGTCCAGATCACAATCCAGCCTAATTGTAAAGGGTATCTGGGGGTGGTTCCAGGTGGCAAGAATTTTTAAACACTCAGGTGATTCTAAGGCTAACCAAGTTTAAGAATAGTGGCATTGGGTCAGAGAAAACCTACCCCTATTATTTGATAGTAACAGAGTGGATAAAATCCATACAAGCACTTTTTTCATGTGAAACAATGGCTACATGACAAGAAAGGCATTTTGCTGTCACACAAATATACAATATGGTTTGTAGAGGCAGGACATATAAGGCTATTGATTTTGCTTGGCCTGGGCATAATGTCACCAGCTGAGAGGAGGCTGGGAGTCATGGCTTTGTGGTCCACATGGCCAGGTGGGCCTTTCACACACATACCTTAGGGTTAAGGAATGTCACAAAGATTTTTTCCCCAGGCTTGTTTTGTTAAGGAAAACCCAGGTGATCCTAGCCATCCATTCTGAGTTTACTTGCCTTATTTTCATCAAACTATGGACTTCAAATCTCTCTTACAAAAAAATGCTAAATTTGTTATAGCTTCCTAGCAACTTTCTTCCTCATCTCTTTTCCAATGGTTTCATAATTTAGTCATTCTATTCTGGGCTGACTTGTGCCCCACTCTCAAACACATATGTTGAAGCCCGAAGCCCCACTAATTCGGAGTGTAACCATATCTGGAGATATGGTTAGAAGGTCTTTGAAGAGGTGGTTCAGTCAGAATGAGATCATTAAAGTGGGCCCTACACCAATATGACTGGTCTTCTTATAGGAAGAGTAATAAGGATGCCAATACACACGAAGGAAAGACCATGTGAAGGTAGAGAAAAGAGACAGCCATCAACAATACAAGGAGACAAACCTCAGAAGAAATCAACACTGATCTTGGACTTCAAACCTCCAGAACTATGAAGAAATAAGTTTCTGTTGTTTATGCCTCCCACTCTGTGATGCTTGTTATGGCAGCCTTAGCAAACTAATATATATTCGGTAAGAAAAATGTTAAACAACCACCTACTACATTAGCACAAGCTGTACTCATATTTCTTGTTACTCTGGAGGACATAATTTCTGGAACGTTCTTTCCTAAATAGAAATCATATTTCATTTCGCTTCTAGACAAAATCTCACTTGAAGAACAATCTCAAGTAATTTTATCTCAGCGTTCTAGGTTGAGTTTGTATTATTATAACAGAAACAGATCTGTTATTCAAACAATCAAGCATCCAAACTGATAAAACACTAATATGGTAAAATAATTATTTGTAAAATATTTTAAAATTTATTGTATTCCTCTGTATCTTAAAATTACTCCACAATGGAAGTGAATCTTTTCTGTAAACTTTGAAATATGAAAGAATTCTGCATGTGCAATGATCTCATGTGAGAATATTTTCTGGTTATGAATACATATAGTCCTTAGTAATTTTCTTCAATTAGACATTTGATAAATTTCAGTTGTTTTTAAACTCTTGGCTCTCAAGTATTCTTCCTATACATAACCAGCTTGGCCTTATTCTGTCTCATATCTCATAATTAAGTCACCCAGCATGGGTATATTATTTCCAGTTATAGATAGCTTTATACTTAGAGACATATTTTTAATCAGTGATGCACAAGAAGTGTTAACTTTTCCTTTTCTGTTTTGACATTTTTTTTTTTTTATCATCCTGGCAGTTCTGCCCGTATCCCTTGTAGATCCACTCTTTGCTGTCTTTGGAACCATTTTGAGGAGAAGAGACACTAAACTCAGCAAACACCAAGCTGAACATTTGCTCTGCAGGGTGAAGGCTTTTCTTCTCCCCTTGCAGGAACTGAGGACAGCACCCAGGTTTATCCTGAGGACCACCTGAAGTCTTCTTTCCCCAATCTTTCTTTCTCTTTCTTCTTTTTCTTTCCTTTTCTTCTCTTTCTTTTTTTTTTTTTTTCCCTGTACTGGTTGACCACCATGAGCACTCTTTTCTTCTAAATTTCTCCTGCCTCTTCTTTTAAAGATTTATTTATTTTAGAGAAAGAGAGAGCATGAGTAGGGGGAAGGACACAGGGAAAAGGAGACAACCACACTCCCCACAGAGTGCGGAGCCTGACATGGGGCTCAATCCCAGGATCCCAAGATCATGACCAGAGCCAAGATTAAGAGTCAGACCCTCAAATGACTGAGGCACCCAGCCACTCCAACTATTTCCACCTTCTTATAGAGTCCTGCCTCATCCTAGGACCATCGTGGGGAGTGGAGGGGACCCTGAACTGCAATCCAGTGACTGGAAAGGAGCCCAGGGCACCTATGTTGCAAAGCAAGACAAAAAATAGGTCTGAAAATATTTTGTCACTAGTCTAACCCCATTTCTGTAGTTTTGGTTGTTTTCATGGAGGGTGAGCTGAGAATGAAGTGATCCATATAATGAAGTAGGCATATTCAAAGCCCAGTTCTGAAATAAATTCCCACTTCAAGCTCTTCAATATTGTCTCTGATTATTGCTTGCTGCTGCCACACCAAAAACAAAATAAAACCAAAAATCATTTAAAGACCTCTGCTTACTGGTCCTTCTGTTAAAAGGATTCTGCCTTTTCTTGTTTACCTGTTTCTTTTCCAATATTTTCTATTGTTTTAGAAGATGTGCTCACTTGGTTCAAGGATATAGAGTTTTATAAAGAAGAGAACCTCAGAACACAAACTACATTTATTTAAGGTGAGTTTTGGGTACACCATTTCCAATTAGTTTCTTTGCTTGTCATAGTTTAAAACAGCAAATCATTTCTCAACAATTCCCCACAGTTTGCCCTTCTCTCCTCCCATCTCCACCCCTAGGACTCTGGAGTCTCCCACTCAACTTCCTAGTCTCTGACCCTCTTTGTTCTGCAGGATGTGTGAATTAAGTAGGCCTCTCCAGAGAAAGATTCTGATCAACTTGGTCCTTTGCTCTGGATGTTCCAGGTCTCTCTCTTCTTATTCTTTATCATTGTAGAAACTGAATTTTATTTTATTCCTTTTTTGTTACATTATTTGTATACATTTGATAAATTACCTAGTACAACCTTCTAAGGGAAAAAATATGTGAAAAATATGCCTCTAATACACAACTTTCTGTTGTTCATTCTTCTAAAGCACCTGACTTCTTGTATATTCTTCCAGAGATATTATTTTGATAGAACTGGAATTTTCATCTTCATGTTGTCTACAGGAATCAGAAAACTCTTACCAACATGAGGCATTAGGTGATAGTGTGACTGTTCATAATAGGAACACAGTTTTCATCTTACCATTTGGTCTCAGGCATGCACCATCAGCCTTGTGAACATCACCAATAAAACAGATGGTTCCACTGACTTTCTTCATGCCTCATTTTCATCCTGCAGAGTGGCCAAGGTTATAGATTCTTGCATGTTCTTTGGCCATAAATATTAGAACTACCCTCATATGGATTGATTGCTCTCTATTCCTGGTATATAGCAGTCATTATTAAGTAAACATTCACCATCCTCAAGATTCCTTTCACCACACTCTAGAAATAGATCATCAGTTTTTTCAGTCCCATATATTTCTTTTTGTTTATTTATTTATTGGCTTTATTTGAGGAAAGGCATATTTCAATTACCTTTTTAAAAAAGGGTCAGAAAAAGATATGTTTCCTCTCTGACTAAACTGATAGTTTGGAAATAATATTTTAGACCGAAAATCATTTTCCAAACTCTATCACCCAACATTGCTATTGAGTAAAAAATTAAGCTGATTTCCTATTCATATTCTGTAGGAATTCCTATTGGGAATAGAAATCTAATTCCTATTCCTTTCTTGTGAGCTGTTGGTGGTGTTTCTGCTATTATTTTGGCTTCCTTTCTGAAGGGTTTTAAGATATTTTTTCCTCATTGTTTTATCTGGCTTGATGTGGATCAATTTTCATTAATTGCTTTGGCCCTAGTGTCTTCTTCATCTAGAAACTTGTATACTTTAGCGTTAGGGAATTATCAAAATTCCTTCACTGATGTTTCCTCCCCTCTATTTTTTCTCTGCTTTTTGGAAATTCTGTTATTTGAGTGTCAGACATATAATTTTCCTAATTTTTCTTTCATCATTTTATATCTGTCAGTTTGCTCTACTTCCATACATTTCACTCTACATTATTTCATTTTATTAAGCTTTGTATTCATTTTTAAATTTCATTATTATATTATAATTTTTAAATTATAAAATGTATGTAACATAAATTTTGTCATCATATCCATTTTTAAGTGTATAGTCCAGTGGTATTAAGTATATTCATCTTGTTTTGCAACTATCATCACCATCCATCTCCAGAGCTCTTTTTGTTGTGAAAAACAGAAATTCTGTATTGAATATGAACTCTATATTTCTTCTTCCTTCTACCCCCTTGGAGCCCCCCATTGTACTTTTTTTTTATCTCTATGAATTTGACTACTCTAAGCACTCCATGTCAGTGCAAGCATCCAGTATTTGCCCTTTTTGTGACTGGCTTATTTCATTGAGCATGTTGTCCTCAAGTTTCATCTGTTAGAGCAAGTGTCAGAATTTCCTTCTCCTGTAAGGCTAAATAATATTCTATTGTATATATATATACCACATTTTGTTTATCACTTGAGTTGCTTCCACCTTTTGGCCATTGTAAATAATGCTGCTATGGACACAGATATACAAATATCTCTTCAATACTCTGTTCTCATTTCTTTTGGGTATATACCCAAAAGTAGAATTGCTTAATCATATGGTAGTTATATTTTTTAAATTTTTTGAGGAACATCCATAGCTTCAACAGTGACTAAACTATTCTCACAACAGTGTGTGACGATACTAATTTCTCTATATCCTTATCAGTATTTGTTATTTTCTGATTTTTTTTTCCATAGTGGTAATTCTAGTTCCTTAAATTGTCAATTTAGCTTATTAATTTAAATCTTTCTTCTTTTTAAAATATCACCCTTTATTGCTATAAATCTCCCTCTCAGCACTGCTTTCACAGCATCCCATAATTTATGATGTGTTGTGATTCCATTTTCATTCTTCTTTAAGTATTATCTAATTTCCCTTTGACTTTTTCTTTGATCTACTAATTGTTTGAGTGTACTGATGAATTTCCACAAGTCTGTGCTTTTTCCAGTTTTCCCCCTATTATGAATTCCTAAGTTCATCTAATGTGACCAGAGAAGATACTTTGTATGATACCTATCTTTCAAAATTATTCAAACTTAATTTGTGGCCTATGATCTATCCTGGAGAATGTCATGGGTACTTGAGAAAAATGTCTCAATAGATTCAGTTGCTTAGGGTGTTTCAGTTGCTCAAGCAGCTTCAGTCACACGCATCTTTCAGCTGCATGAGTTCCCTCAATTTTGCAAGTAATTTCCATTGCATAGGTAGAACTACCAGCCATCAGTGTCTATTCTGCCCCAGAAAGAACAGTTGCTGTGATGGTTGACCAGAAACTGTGGCCCGATCTTTAAGCTCCATTTCTCTTTGTATATCCATCACATTACACTTAGTGTGAGTGTTCAAGTGCTTTAATGTTTTTCCAGTGTTTCATACCATTTCTCAAATGTTTTCAGTTTGGCCAAACCCCAAATGTATTTTTGCCAAACTTCTTCCTCTTCAATCTGTCTACATTTCAAAGAAAATTTGAGCCATCTGTTTCTGTTTCGTTGGCTTCGCTGTTCAGAATTCTCTTTGGTAAGAACTAAGTGCAAGAAGTCTTTTGAATCTCTGCTTAAGCCTTCCACGCCCTTCTCTGAAGCACTTCATAATAAAAAGTTCTGCAGAATCAAGTTCTTTTTTGAACCTTATTTTGACTAAATGTCTTCCTCATTTCTACTCACATCACATACCTGCTCACCAGTGAAATGCTAATTGGTAGATGAGTCCAGGAGGGCCAGAGCCCTTTTAGAATGAATGAGTCACTGGGCCCAGATTACCTACTTCTTT
>RCUC01103689.1:0-16039 GCA_003697995.1 Taxidea taxus jeffersonii
AAAAAAAAAAAAACCCAGAATATATCAAAACAAGTTGCTTCCAAAAGTAAATCCAGGGTAGGCTGTCTACATGGTACAGCATTAAAGGTGACCATAGGAAATGCGATCATAGGTACATTCCAAGATGCATTACTGTAGCAACCTGAATCTGGCAAGAAAGCTCCAACTTATGTGGAACTTCCTATTACTGTAAAAGTGTTAGAAGAATATTCATTTTAATAAGACATTGCCGTGAAAGATTTTCTGGTGAGAATATGTGAGACATTCCTTAACAAATCCTCTTAGGATGAAGGAATTTATTTCTTTTCATGTAGCCATGTGCTTCATGGCAAGGAAACTCTATGATTATTTAATAGTCTAACTGAAGTTCTGTTTTGTTTTGTTTTTTTATCCGGGATTGCAATAAACATCTGATTCCTAGAACTCAAGGGGAACAGTACATTCAACATATATTTGTTGAATCTCTGTTATAAGCTTGACACTTACCAGGTGCTGTAGGAATACAAAATTTAAGATGAAGTTTCTGCTTTTAGAGATTTTCAATCTAGTTGGTGGAGTAAGTTATACATGGCAAGTAAAGTTAAGACAAAAATATAAGGTGATATATAATTATAGATAGGTAGGTAGATAGATTTTAAAGGTTAAATATTATCATTCAAAGACCTGAGATTGCTAAGGCAGGACATAGACCAAAAAGAGGGGGAAAAATAATTGCAGGGAGTGGGATGTTGACAGGCACTGAACAGAATTAGTGGATAGAAAAGGGCATTCCAACAGCGGGAAAGAGAACGATCAAAATGTATTTGAGAGGCTCTGTAAAGCTCATATTGCTAACGTAGAGAATATTCAGAAAGAAAATGCCCTTTGGGACAGATTGTCAAAGTCTTATATACCTGGATAAGGAGACAGTATATAAGGGAGTACCAGTGCCGGGTACTTGGCAAGGAAGTAAAAAGATGAAATGGGTCTGGCAACAGGAATGCAATAATTTGTATGGAGGGAGACAAGTTGGATAAGAATTTTACAGAAAGTCAGGCTTGATGTGCTCAGAGTCTAAACTATACTGACAGCTATGAGGAGAGAAAGGGGAACATGGAGGTGAAACGCAGCTTTTAAGGAAGAAAGGAGAGCTTAGTGGTTATTAGGAAGTAATTGGTAGCATTGTAAAAACGATGAAAGTATTTTTCATTCCTAATGAAATAGAAAGAGAAAGATGGGGGAGGGGAGAAAAAGAGTTTGACTACTTTTCAGATATGTTCCAAAGAGGGAAAACATTAAAAATTGTGGGCAAGACTTTGTGCCTTAACTTTCTAAAACAGCAAGCTAAGGCAAATGCATGTTTTTATTTTCTAAATAGAAACAAATTGAGAGGAGCTTTTTGACATTGTTAAGTCGGCCATTAAGACTCTTGGATTAACACTCCACAGAGTTCTGCTAACAGTGCTTTTGGTAAAAGAATGATTGACAACAAGTAACTAATTGCTCCATAATGGTCATCAAAAGTATCCACCCTTTATGGGTTCAGGGGATGACCCACTGTGTTGACAACTGCAGCACCACTGACTTTATAGAATACTTGCTGGAGCTTAGTTGCATTTCTGTGGTTCTTCTGAACCACTCACATAGGCAAATATTGATTTACCATAAAATGATCTCAGTAAATAAGCCTACAGTAAACATCACAAATACGGAAAGAAATGGAATGCATGCAACGAAGTGGATTTCTGAGTGAGAAGAACATGAAGCGGTCTGCACTGAAAACAAGGAGTATTTAAGAAAGGATTTGTTTATTTCCCTGGACCACATCCCTTCATGGCCAGTAGTTTGTGAGCAATAGTAGAAACGTCAGGTATAAGATGAAAAACACTGATATATTCTCCATTTCAAAAGGGCTTAATTTAGCATGAAAATTAATTTATGCACTTGGCTTTATCAAATATATTCCTTGAGTTATTTGCAAGGCATCTTTCCATGGATTAAAGGTTAGCTTGTAATGACGACTACTATGAAACTAGGCCTAACTGATGCATCTCTCCAAATGTCAACTGATGTATTAAATAAGGAGCTACCAACATTGCAGGGGTGGGGTGGGGGGCAGGTGCAATTTCAGTTCCTCTCTTTGGAACTGTCTACTGAAAACTACCAGAAGAGTTAAGCAGTAGAAGAAAGATACACCTGCTAGAAAGAAAAAAGAATGGGGAACTGAATGAATGAATGGGTGAATGAATGAGTTCTCCTTGCTGTAAGTTCTCTATAATACAGAATCTGTGCAATTTTATACTGTTGCTGGATATTGTGAGTTCACTCTTGAAGCAGTGCCCTTTCAGTTCTGATACAGATGACTGTAAAGCAAAATGCAGTGCCCAGCTGGGAAAGCAGGTGTAAAATGGCCCAACTAATTACAGCCTTGTCAAGTAATGGCTACAATGCAACCAGTGACTGCCCTCCTAGTGAATTTTGGGTGATTCTGACCAATTGGATTAAGAAATAACACATAAGGGGAAAAGTATATATGGCACAGAGAGAGACAAGACCAAGATTGTAATATTTTTTGATCTGAAGAGAGAAAGTGAAGGAATTTTTAGGAAATGGACCTATAAGCCAAACACAGAAAGAGAAAGATGGATAGCTTGTTTCAGGGCAACCTCCTACTCTATTTTATTTGTTGGAACTACATAGTTAGACTTTATCAAAAAAGGAACCCCCAGATGGGTAATGAAGCTTTCCCATTCATGATCTGCACTGGTAGATTCAGCAGGCTTCCCAGCAATCTTTTATGAAACTATAACTATGAACATTCTCTGGATCACAGCCAAAAAATAAAGAATCTCTAGTATCCTGACATATTCAGTGGCAAACAAAACTTGAATATCTAGGACAATAGCCACATTTCAATTCCCATATCCTGGGTCTTTTCTTTAAAATCTTCACAAAATAGAAGCAGACTGTAAATCCCAAAGGGAAAGAAAAGTTATTACCAGGATCTATAGGGCTGCTTACTCCCTATACTGTGCTTTGCCTGGAGGCCAGGAATATAGCATTTTATCCGAGCCCTGCTCAGTGAAGTGGAGGATACATATCCAGATGGCACAGTCACCTGCTTCTAGGCAACGCATAGAAGCAATTATTATTATTTGGCTTTAGTCCAGAGCAAAAATAAAGAGTTTAATATGCTAAGCCCAATAAATATATTCCAGTTGATCCAGGAAGTTTTAGGAAAATAATATATTTTCATGAAGGAGTTTAATTTTGAATTATGATGGTAGAAAAAAATACCATCAATACTTTTCATAACAATTGTGCTGGATTATTTTGAATCAGATCATTCTTTAAAAAAAACCTTCAAATCAGTGTTCTTTGGTAACATTTTAGAATGTGTATTTATTTATGTCAATAAAGATGCCAACTACCACCTCTAACAAAAGAGACTGACCTGTAAAATAATAAACATAGGTATGTTCACACTTGGAAAATAGGTCATTTCAGCTAGAGCCAGGTTTGCTTGAGAATAATTCAACATCTCTGTAGCTACAATCCTTGTTTTACTAATTTCATTAATGACATGTGAGCTCAAGTTTTTCTTAGCAGAAAATTATTTCTGCTAGACTCATGATGATAAATTGCCTATCATTTCTTGCATGATATGTAATTTTCTAATTAATTTCATTTTTTTAAAAAAAGAAGAAAAGTGGCCCTTTTCCTACCTTGTCCCCCAAAATTCTAAAGGAGGCATGCAAAAATATGTTGGAAATAAAAAATAAATAAACAGATGAAGAATTGGAAGAATCACAAGAGACATTTCCAGGTTGTGCTTTAGAACTAATGATTCACACTTCACTCCTTCCCTCATTCTGTATCTTCCCTCTATTCTATAGCTACCTCCATCCTTGGGGGGGAGGGGAGAAATGTGCCAAACGTTATGTTCATTCCTACCAACTATAGAAATCTCTGGAGGTTTGGGGTCTATGAGAGATACATGACTTGCCAGTATAAACACTAGCCAATTGTCTTCTAATAGTCTCATGGGAATGAAAGTTTCCCCAGATCCAATTCACCAACATTTAGAATAAGAATATTCTTAACACTGTGTTACTGGTAAAGTCTTTAAAAAAAAAAGAAGCTTTAAAAATATTTTCAGATTAATTCTCAGACATGTTTTCAAGACAATAAAACACTAACCTAGAGTATTCTATTAAGATCCTTCCTTTTTTCTCATTTAAATTGTAGTCTCTTACTGTCTACAACATCTGCTCCAAGAGTCAAGCATATATTTAGTTCCTCCACAATTATCTGTTGAGTATTTAGTATGAATTATTTACTAAGCTAGTTCAGCATTGTCCACTGAGATAGCAAGCAGCTCACAGGCAACTAGTTATCTCATATTTTCTGCCTCATCCACTGACTCAGTTTCTTCTTGTGACCTCCCTTTGTAATGATTAGGACAGAAATTGAGAGACAAGGAGAGTTGGTAGTAAATGAGGGGCTACAGCAATGGCAAGTGGAGCTGGAAAATTGAGGGCACAAAGAAGGTAGAAATCAGCAGGTATTGCTCATTGTTTGCCTTGGGAACAAGTGGAGAAAGAGAGGTATCAAGATTCATTGACAGAGATTATGCTGAGTGAAATAAGTCAAGCAGAGAGTGTTAAGTATCATATGGTTTCACTTACTTGTGGAGCATAAGGAATAACATGGAGGATATTGGGAGATGGAGAGGAGAAGTGAGCTGGGGGAAATCGGAGTGAGGACAAACCATGAGAGACTGTGGACTTTGAAAAACAATCTCAGGGTTTTGGAGGGGAGGGGAGTGGGAGGTTGGGTGAGCCTGGTGGTGGATATTATGGAGGGTGCATATTGCATGGAGCACTGGGTGAGGTGCATAAACAATGAATGCTGGAACACTAAATAGAAATAAAATAAAATGGAAAAAAAAAAAGATTAATTGACAGGTTTCTAACTTGTACAACCCAGAGCATGGATGCCATTCACCAAACAGGAAACACCAAAGGAGAAACTGTTGGGAGATAGGGCTGGCAAATGCGAGCTCAATTCTCCTTTTAATACCACATTTAACCTATATGAGAACATTTAAGTTAGAAACGTCTAATAGAAAGTGGATGTGCTGGTATGGGTCAGAAGAGTGAAAGGGATGGAATACCAGATTGAGAGTTTTCAGCAATTAAATTATGAGATGAAGTAAGAAGGGGGATGGTGAAGAAGTAGGCCGAGGTTCCAACTTGTGGAATGTCAACACTTGAGGAAGAGCCAACAGAAGAACACATTTAGAAAGCTGAGAGTAAAACACAAGGACAATCTGTCTTAGCCCTGATTTACCCAAAACTAGAACCTCAGACAGTGCTTTGGTGCAGGTAGTTTATCTTGGTAGGTTTTCCAGAGAATGGGAATGGGGACTTGGAAGAGCGAAAGAAGGAAGGAGAGTCAATCTGAGGTGTCTAATTGAGCTCATCACCACTATGGGCAACAGGAGTTCAGTGCTGCTGGGTACTCTGAGGAGCCAGTATAATGCACCCCAAAATTGTCCACCCCAAGGGACAGAAAGAGGAAGCATTTATTCTTTGGTTCTGCTCCCCATGGTCAAGGTGTGCCCCGTGGGTTTTTAGATCTCTTATACTTCCAGGTTTATGCCTGTTTCAGAAGGGTTCTGAAAGGGTACTGAAAGGGTACTGAAAGGTTTCACGTAGGTGTCTCATGAGGTGGTAGGAGGGAAGTCCTGGGATAGAAATAGAGACATACATGAGGCGAGATGTTTTCATGTTACCAGTGTGTGCAGCTGGGCGCCATAGCAATACCTAGAGTAAACAGGAAGGCCAAGAGGAGAAGAAGTGGGGCAGATAGGTCTATTCCTTTTTTTTTTTTATATTATTTCTTATTTATTTATTTACATTTTTATTATGTTCTGTTGGTCACCGTACAGTACATCATTGGTTTTTGATGTAGTGTTCTATGATTCATTGTTTGTGTATGACACCCAATGTTCCATGCAATATGTGCCCTCCTTAATACCCATCACCGGGCTCACCCATCCCCCCACCCCCTCTGAAACCCTCAGTTTGATTGCCGGAGTCCATAGTCTCTCATGGTTCGTCTTCCCTTCTGGTACCCACCCCCCCCATTTATCCTTTCCTTCTCCTAATGTCCTCCATGCTATTCCTTATGTTCCACAAATAAGTGAAACCATGTGATAATTGACTTTCTCTGCTTGACTTAGTTAGCATTATTTCCTCCAGTTCCGTGGGTCTGTTCCTTAATACCATTCATGTCTACTCATGTGCCACATTAAACACAACACATACTTTGATTAAGTAGCTGTTTGCAATCTTTAAAGCAAAACAAAACAATAAACAAGGGTAAGTGGAACAAGCTACAGTCCCAGCTCATGTCCCATTAATGCCCCTATTAGTATCTGTCATCTTTTTCTTCTACCACCCATTCACAATTTCTCTCATCCTCAGTCAGCACGTCAGAGGGTGTAGCTTGTTCACTTGCCCAATGTGATAGATTCATCCATGAGGAGATGGAGCTCACAGTTGCCTGTTCTTGTTGCATTGTGAGTGTTGCAATTGCTCATTTACAGTTATCACTGGGCAGAAACCTAGGTGTACTCCTCGGGGTCTGACAGCAATCAGCTTGCCACCAAGTGACTGGCTGGAGTTCTCAGGGATGGAGCTTGAACAAAGTCTTTGTATTGGTTTCTGTTGCTGCTGAAAGAAAGGCATTCAGCAATGCCAGTAGCAAGGTCAAGCCAGAAAGCTTAGCTGTCTTTCCTGCAGCCATGGTTTATTAGTCTGGGTCCATCTAGGAATGATAAATTATACCATAATTTGAACAGGGAAAGTTTAATATAAAGTTAGCTATAGCTTGATTGTGGTGTTCATTTTAGAATGTATATATATAATATATATATATATGTGCATATATATATTATATATATATTATATATAATATATATATAATATATATATATGTGATATATATATATATTATATATATATATAAACATCAAGTTGCACACTTTATTTTTTTTCTCACCATAGCCCATACCCTCCTCAATGTCCATCACCCAGCCACCCCATCTCTCCCACCACCTTCCCCTCCAGCAGCCCTCAGTTTGTTTCCTGAGATTAAGAGTCTGTTATGGTTTATCTCCACTCTGGTTCATCTTGTTTCATTTTTCCCTCCTTTCCCTTGTCTTGTTTCCTAAATTCCTCATATCAGTGAGATCATATGATAATTGTTTGCTCTGTTTGATTTATTTCATTTAGCATAATACCCTCTAGTTCTATCCCTGTTGTCGCAAGTGGCAAGATTTCAATTTTTGATGGCTGCATAGTATTCTTTTGTGTGTGTGTGTGTGTGTGTGTGTATACATATATATATATACATACATGTATATATACATGTATATATCACGTCTTCTTTATCCATTCATCTGTTGATGGACACCTAGGCTCTTTCCATAGTTTGGCTATTGTGGACATTTGGCTATTTGAATTCACGTGCCCCTTCGGATCACTACAAAGATAGAAGATTTGTATCTCTAGGGTAAATACCCAGTAGTGCAATTGCTGGGTTGTAGGGTAGCTCTATTTTCAACTTTTTGAGGAACCTCCATGCTGTTTTCCAGAGAGGCTGCACCAGCTTGCATTCCCACCAACAATGTAAGAGGGTTCCCCTTCCTCTGCATCCTCGCCAACACCTGTTGTTTCCTGACTGGTTAATTTTAGCAATTCTGACTGGGAACACTTTAATTATAATATATAATTTTTATTTGTCAATTTTACCCAAATATAGCTGAAAAAAGAGAATTATTAGCTGTAAGGGAGTATTTGAATAATGTGGGATAGGCTAGTAACAAATAAAGAGAAATATAAAAAATACAGGGATAGCAGATATAAGGAATTGCTAAGACCCCTAGAACTGAGGTAGAGCACCCAAAGAAAAAGACCCCAAACCCCAGAGCTAAAATCAAGACCTTATTGATGAGAACACACCTGTGGTTTACTGGTTGTCAGTAAAGTCACTGTGATGTCAAGCTGGCAGAACTTGCTGGAAACCTATTCTATAATGTGTTGGAGGAAAGTTGTTCATGGAGAAGTGTACCCCACAGGCACTGGGCTACAAAATCAATGGAAGCTATAGGCCACTGGGTACTGCTTCCAGCTTTAAAATACAGTGGCCAAAGCTGGAGAAGCCAGAAAACTAAAGGAGTCTGGCAAACAAGTACACTGCAGCCAAGAACACATGCCAGGTCTCTCCCACCCTCTAAAGTAACAAGACTCAACAGTTTACCATCTGGCAAAGGACAGGTATTTAAAAGGCCCAGATTTGTTTTTACAAAGTAGGCAAAAAGGGTAAATTTGGAGCTGAGAGGCCATAGTTCCATAATCAGCACACATGGCCACACTATTTATGGGTGCACTGCACAAGGACTGGGTCACAGAGAGAAGGAGGCTGACATTCACAGGCCAGATCTACCCATGTACATGGTTTTTTAATGGCCCCCTGTGGAGGATAGTCTCTGATAGACATTAACACCAAATAAAAAAATTGCCACACTTTGGGGCCCTTCCCAGTTGTCCATCCACATGTCTTTTTCCCCAAGCTTCTTTGTTTCGATCCTTCCAATATTGTTCCCTCCCATCTCTGGATCAACCAGCTCAGCCATTCACCCCCACACAGGAGACTTTGTATATCTGTACCTCAGTCCACATCAGCTTCTAAACAAGACAAATAAATGACCAACTTCACAGCTTGCAGTTCTATCCACTGGAAGGGTTGCCCTTTACACTGTCCTTGAGGGTCACCTCTGAGTTGGGTTATAATGTGGTGACAGGCTTGAGATACCAGGAATGACCCATCTGTGAACTGGTCATTGGGACCCCCACCATGAAGCCATAGGAACACTTTGAAAGAGAAGCATCAATGACAGCATCATTGCAACTGCCATTGCTGCCACAGGAATCTGTGTTCCATGCTCCCATAACTTGCATGTTTCCTCCATGCCTGCTTAGGCCCATTTCCATGTACCTCACCCATCGTATAAAGGATTGCTACTGCAGTAGCCCAAATTTCTGAATTGGTGGATCTGCTAATTCTCAACAAGCAATAGTGTCTCTGATCTCATAGTCACTTAGTTTCCCACAGTGAGGCACTCAGTCTCTGTGGATCCCAGTGTCATGCCAAGAACTGCTTTATTTAACCTATGAGTAGTTCTCTGCAACAGAGACCATGTGCTGCTCAGAACCCAGTCATCTGTATTCAAGCTAGCCTTCTTAATAGGGTTCACCAAAGAGGCATGTGAATTTTTTTTTCCCATTGTAAGGTCCTTAGCATCGTAAGACCCCTGGATCACATGGCATGAGGCTGCCACTGATCACTACAGCCACTGCTACAGTGAAAGAGAGCTGAGGGAATATAAGGTGGCACATAAAATGTGTCCACTGCAAGTAGGAAGGGAAGGGTAGAATGGGATAATGGAATAAAGGGACATAAGATCTTTCAGGAAAAGGGGCCAACAGTAAATTCTTATTTTCTGCAAAATAAGGCCAGCAAAACGTATGTCGGATAGCAAAGAAATCTTACATGAGCACAGCTGAAGAAATATGTTAGGTTTGCCTTGTAGGTGGAACACGGGTTCATATGAGTTGAATTGAGCAGGGGCCTCAATTGTATCTCAGCGCAGTGGGGAGCCCTGGTAGGGTCTGGTATAATGTTATTGACTCTCTCAGCACTTTGGGACAGCCAAGAGGGGCTGGGGAAGCTGGAACCTCTGAGACAGTCCCCATAGCCATTAACAGCTTTAGCCACATATCCTTTTCTATATGCACTATGGCACTAAAAAAAAAAATAAATAAATAAGAAAGAAACTATAAAGTACTAGGAGGTAGAAAGCAAATAGAGTGTATCTGGTAAAATCTTTTATAAAGGTTGTTAGAGAAGAGCAGAAGGGAAACACAACAATAGCCTGTGGAAACTCACACTTTGAGGTTTGTTTCTTTAATATTTAGTATGAAAAGATTTGTAGTGTGCTATGCACTTGAAAAGGCAGAGAAGGGAAAGGGGAAGGGTAGGGAGAAATAGCCATTAGGGAAAGAGAGGTGGAACCAGGACAAGATCCAGTGTGTATGGGAAAGTTTTTTGGAAACAATCCAGTGCCTTGGTGAATGGATTATTCTTAAATACAATGAGATTCTTGGAAGTTTTCCAAAGAGAGTTCAGAACATACTTTTTGATAGTGTTCTTAATGTAGCATCCAAAGGAGGTGTCAGTCTCCAGGGGTTCCTTATGTCCTCCATTCCTAGACTTTTCTTTGAGTATTAATTAGAAGTTCATGGAAGTAGAAGTTGTCCCACTCAGCTGGATAAGAGACTCTAGAAGTTAATCCAAGTTCCAATAATATCCAGGACCAGCAAATGTCTAAAATCTAGTAGTGATTTATTGAAGAGGTAAAGTCATGTTAAACCCTTATAAGATGTTGATAAATCCAGGAAAAAACAAACAAACTGCTGTTTCTAACCTCAGCTGACATTCTATTGTGATACAAGATTATTCATTACCTGAAAAAGTGTTTGCTGTTTCTGTCAGCACATCAGTTTTACTTGGCTTGATTTTCTGAATTGATTGAGATAATTGAGGGCTTATAGGCCATAATACTATTATATCAGATACCTGGGTTTTTTTTTTCCCTTTTATTGTGGCTATGTTTGCCTCTTAAGTCATTACTCAGAAATTTTTTAAAAACCTATTAACCAATAGCTCTAGAAACGTATTCCAAAGGCCTTCTCTGCATAATTTTTATAGTGTTTTTAAAAATCAGTGTGTATCTATTTTTATTAGCCAGAATAGATTCCATATGTGTACTTATACGTATTTGTATTTATATAATCTATATTATACTCTATTATATTATATTAGTATGTATCATACATTATTGCAAGCTTTTGTTTTCCAATAGGCAGAGCTGCCAAAAATTCTAAAGATAGGGGGCATGTTGGGTGGCATAGTCAGTTAAATGCCCCAACTCTTTGTTTTAGCTCAGGTGGATTAAGCACCCAGCTCTTGGTTTCAGCTCAGGACGTGATCCCAGGGTCATAGGATAGAGCCCTAAGCCAGACACCAGACTCAACATGGAATCTACTTGGATTCTCTCTCCCCTCTCCCACTGCCCTTCCCCCCTGCTCTCTCTTGTGTGTTCTCTCTCTCTCTTTCTCTCTCCTGAATAAATAAATCTTAAAAAAAAATTTCTGAAGATAAGACAATTTTGGCATTTTAGTAAGAGTCTGCTTTCATTATCGCTGTTGATATGTTCTGTTGTTGTTAATCTCATTCTGTTGATTCTATTTTCCTATTTTGCATACTGACATCTTATTTGATTCTGGAAAATGAATCTTTTCTTGTTTGTCTGTCTCATTATTAGTAACTGTCTACTGTGCAGAGTTCCCAAGAATTCTTCACTGTTTGCTAGATGAGATGCACGAAGTCTCCATCCCCCAGGCAGCTCAACTAGAAAGAATCGAGTTACTTTAATATAATAAATATGATATACCAGAAAATATGTAAAACAATATAAGCAATATAACAGCCATGGTGAAATCCTAGTATAAGCAGCCATTTATAAAAAATCAGAGAAAACTGAGGTTAATTTAGAAGCAGTGATAGACATCTATGTACAGAATTTGAATGGGGAGTGAGGGCAGAATGAGGGGGCATGGCAGGTGGTTAGTCACAGCTTAGTTGACAGAGAACAAAGTAGCTAGAATTGTAGAATATTAGGACTGAAAGAAACTTAGAGATGATTTGGTGCATCCCTGTCAGTGCACTGAAGAATATGGGCATACAGAGAGCCACCAGGTGCCCTGTTTGTAATATCAGTCCAAGAAGTTGGGTTCAGTTGTATGTTTTGAAGCACTTCCAAAAACCATAGGAGCATTATAAAAATCACAGTGTTTCATTACATACACAGCATTCCTGTATCCTCAGGAATACAGGATTCCTGAATGTGCCCCTCCTGAATGACTATAGGTCTGAGCAAGGATTATTTCATGTACACAAACTCTTTATGAAGTTGGTGTTTTCTTCACCTATGAAACATGAAGTATTGGCCTTCATTGTACAGTATGCTTCTCCTTCCCACAGTGTTCTCCTTTTTTTCTATTTGCCTTGATATGATAACTTGTTCTTTCACATACATACAAGCTATGTAATAATGAGTAATACTTTGAAAATGGGATTTTTTTTTTCTTTAAACCTCTGTATTCCCCTTAACCCCAATGCCTTAAATAGAGGGCATCTCAACTTTAGAGATAGCGTTGTAGCTCAGTCATACTTGGGGCCATTTACTTTTTCAAAGCACATATTGACACTTGCATTCAGATTAATGGTGATTTTATAATTTTTACTCATAAATATGCTTTACATTAATAACTATAGGGCTTATTTTGGGATTTCCCCTAAGTGAAGCACTTATCCTCTCTACCTCCAGAGACTGAATAATATTGGGAAATTTAAATAAAGGTTTTGGGGGGTTTTGACTTTATATTTAGTATTCTTTATTCCAGAGCCCAATCGTGGAGCTTATAAATATAATTTCAGAGAGGAAGTAGTACAGATAGTTAAAGACAAAGGGAAGTACTTAATGGTAAGGAATGTCTGCTGGAAATTTAATTGACTACTAGCAATGTAATCTTTGGCAAGTTACTTTACATCTCCAAGTTCCAGTTTTATCTTCCACAAAATAATAATATTAGTCATAAAAATGGTAACTGCAATAACAATAGCAATACTAATAATAGAATCTACCTCAAAGTATTTGGAGTAAGAATATATATAATAGTATAAATTAAATCAGTGTAATAATCATTTGACAAATGTTTATTATTATCATTTCTCTGTAGAGAGAATATGCAGGGATATACATCTATACTCATTTATATTTGTACATAATGAATTGTAATGAAACAAATTGATGTTTACATACTGATAAGCATTTTTGAAACAAAAATACAATCATACATTCACATATTCTATTAATGTATGGTGAATATTTCAAATCAAAGAATAGGTTTAGGTATAAAGAGCTAACTATGTTGCATTAATACCAAATTTTTAAAAATTATATTAATCGCTAGACTCCATATGACATGACTACTGATAATTTATTGATCATAAAAGTAAAATATTAGTCTTTAAATTTTATCTGTCATTTTAAATTGTGTCAGCCAAGGTCTGTGTGCTATTAAATCCATAACATTTAAAAATATTTCCTCATTAGTGACACTGCTATAGTTATTGCTTTCATTCATGATCTTGGTTTATATTAATAAATGTTATATAAAGTTCAATATCTATTGCTGCTCATTATTTTTAGTCATATGAAGGTAAGCCTTATGATTTGTTGAAATATGAGGACCACAGCTCAGATAACAAAAGACTGTGCCTTAAGACATTTGAAGATAAGACCAGTTCTTATACTAACCTTATTTATTTATTTATTTTTAAGATTTTATTTATTTATTTGACAGGGACAGAGAAAAAGAGAGAAGGGAGAGTGAGAAGCAGACTCCCCACTGAGCAGAGAGCCCAATGGAGGGCTTGGTCCCAGGACCCTGGGATCATGACCTGAGTCAAACGTAGATGCATAACTGACTGAGCCACCCACGTGCCCCCAAACTTTACTTTTTAAAAAATTTATTTATTTATTCTCGAGAGACAGGGAGAAAGAGAGAGCAAGCAAGCAGTAGGGAGGGACAGAAGGAGAGGCAGAGAGAGCATCTCAAGCAGACTCCACGCTGAGCACGGAGCCTGACTTGGGGCTCCATCCCTACCCTGCATTAAAGCCGTGCAGCTTATGATCTGAGCTGAAATCAAGAGTTGGACATTTAACCAACTGAGCCACCCAGGTGCCCCTACACTAACTTTATTTTATGTAAGTTCTGCATTGATTTAAGTACACATGCATATATATGCTCTATATTATGATTATGATTAGTAGTAGAAGTAGTATTAATAGGCATAGAGGAGAATGGTAAGAAAAGTATACCCTATAATTAAAATGTAAAATGCAGGTCTTGCCCCAGAAAACCTAACCATCATTCCTAAAGATGGGGAAATTTTGAGATGATTTTCCTCTACAACTTTCCCTTATTCCTTGATTTTAGTTATAATGGTATAGAAATCCCTACTATCTGTTGCAGTTGTACATTTTTCAGGTTAATTTTTGTTAAATTTTCCATTGCAAACAATAGTATTTTCGGTTTCTTAAAGAACAGGAAGCAAACCTAATACTTCCTTTCTCCCAACACTCAATAAATATCCCTATGTAAGTTGCCATACATGTTAGAGGTTGTTATTAATGGCTTTTAAGAGAATCACCATTTTTCATGTAGAAATAGAGAATCTTTCATAGTTATATTAGGTTCTCATAGTCTTTCCATTTTCAAATAAATATATTTAGTTATTTATGAAATCTATTTTTCATACTATGATTTATTTCTCCTTTTTGTCATTGATATTTCTCAAACTGCTTATATAAAATTTGACCAAATTATAAGTTATTTGAAAATACAATGGCCTTATTAAAAAGTTTACAGAGGCATTCCTGTAGCTACCTGATTTTATAATTCTTTCCCATGAAAAATACCAGTTCAAATCAGAGGGAGTAATACCCCATCTGTATGCATGGTCACACCAGTGAGATGATCAAACTGGAAGATATTCAATGCAGAGAGTACATTTTTCCAGTCAGGGTGTTACTTTGTTTTGGTGTGGGTTAACAGCAAGCCTTCATGTTTATAAAATAAATACCAGCTTAGAGCAGTAGACAGAGTTGTCCAAGTCTTTTTTTTGTTTTTAATTTAATTCGATTATTTTTTTCAGTGTTCCAAAATTCATTGTTTATGCAGCACACCCAGTGCTCCATGCAATACGTGCCCTCCTTCCCCACCACCAGGCTCACCCTACCCCCCACCCCTGCCTCCAAAACCTTCAGTTTGTTTCTCAGAGTCCAAGTCCTTTGTGATGTAGTTTTAAACTGTCTTCTCCATAAATGTAACTTAATTGCTGGAGAATTTTTTTGTAAATATTTTCTATAGAGTTTCTATCACATTTAATTTTTGGTGTTGTATAGAGGTAAAACTTTTAAAGCCCTCTCATGCACCAATTTCAAATTTTAAGTCTATCAGAAAGGAAATATGCTTATCAGAAAAATACTTCCTTGGGGTCTAAAGTTCTGAAAACAATTAAGGATGTCTCTCTAAACTGGGAAGAGAAAATAAAACAGTCGAAGAGAAGAAGGTTTCACCCAAGACCCGTAAGGGACTTTTATGGGCTCTATTAAACATTCAATAAACATTATGAATTGCTTTATGAATCAGACTTCTATAACAGTACAAAACGAGCTGGTCTTTCTGATGACAGAATTGGCCTTACATTAAAGCCTTGTAGCTCAACCTTTGCAGAACCACCACTGATAATTTGAATTAAATCTAGCAAGTAGATTTTACAACCATATTTTGGGTATGTATCATTTTACTACTGACTAGTACTTCCAGATGGATCACTGGAACTGTTTGTGGGCTACAGATGATGTGTATTCAGCTTTTGTTGTTCTGCATGTAATAAGTAAATTTTAAAATACAAAGCAAATTGCATTTGGAAGGCCTGGTCATAGTACCTTGCATGTTTGTGTCTCCACTTAGTTTCTTTTCTTTACAGCATAATCTTCAGATTACTTCTGTACACTACCTGGAGATAAAAGGAAATAATTATTTCTTTAATTCATGCTTATGGACATGAATTCATAAGGTTATAAAAAGACCTACAAAAGTTAAGTAATTGGCAAGAGCAGGACTACTCACCCAGGAAAAAATGTTCCAGTGTTTTTCTTTTTTGGTTTTGGTTTTGTTTCTCTTTATTTTCTCAGAAGACATGTTGTTTATATTTTCACTCACTTAGTCTATAAGAAGTATTTATTCCAAGTAATATATTGAAAGTCAGTAAAATTTTTCAGGCAAAAAAAAAAAAA